>CAJQTV010000302.1:0-214241 GCA_907163055.1 Formica aquilonia x Formica polyctena
CCTTTCCGGGGGACCCTCGCGCACATGATCTGATTAGAAAAGGGTCTTACTTCCTTATAATTATTTTTGCCAACGTTGATGGAGCTGTGTTTATTACTTGTCCGTTAGAAAATTATTGTCAGTATTAATGCAGCTGAGTTTATTAAACATTTCGTTAAAAGTTCTTGTTATCTCGTTGTTATTCCGCCAGAAATTCAACTGCAAGGGGTAGATATTATTTTTCATTTATCCCGAGGAGACCGGCATGGTTTCCATCACCGGTTTCCTTGCGTCTTTCCCACGGATACTCGTGGATGTAGTTACTGACAAATGACAGTATTTAAAAGAAACGTATGGCACAAGATGCTTTGTTTATTGAACGGTTCGCTCTTATCACCAACTAACGATCGTTACCGCAACGTCTCAGAAGAAAGGAATCGTGGAGTCGCCAGGACGTAACATATGTATATTTATTGTAAATTATATGTATATTTTATAATGAACAATTTTGTTTATATTTATAAAATATTATTATGTATTATTGTTAACATATTTATAATATATTATTTTTATCTATCCAAGAGTTGTGTGTAGCATCAAATCCCAGCCATTTCACATAAACCTTGTCACCCTTTTTGCGTATCTCCTTTTCCACGAGATGTACGTCGGGATTAGCAACGCGTTGTAACTCGTATTCGTAAAATCCGCCGGCGATGGGATTTCCGAGCGAATCTTTGAGTACATAGGTCACGGGATTAGTTTTCTGCACTTTAACGATCTTAAACACTTCGGTCGACCAATTTGGCGTGTAACCTTTCTTAAAGATTGTCTTGACTTTACTCACGCGTACCGGATCGCCTACTTTGAATCTTGCCGGTGCCGCAATCTTTACGTTGCTTTATACCGTATTTAAAAGTTTATCGGCGATCGCGGGGGTAACATCGATAGATCTCATACCGATAGTGCGATGTTTTCGCGCATTGTACTCTCCAACGAGCTGGGACAACGCGTCGATCCACTTGTAATTTCCATTAAGCGTAAACATTTTCCACATATTGTTCTTTAACGTTCGGTTGAATCTTTCCACGACCGAGGCTTTCATGACAGAGTACGTCGAATAATGATTAATGCTGTGTTTCTTCACGAGTTTCTGTACATTTGCGTTGTAAAATTCTTTTCCTCTGTCGGTTTGAAAATTTTTCGGGCATCTTCCATCGTCTCGAATTATCTTTGCGATCGTATCCGACATCTCGTTTCCAATCTTACTCTTGAGCGCTACAGCCCACGCATACTTGCTCAACACATCGATAACTGTGAGTATGTAGTTGTAGCCTTTGTTGAATCGTGCATATGGACGCATCTCGACCACGTCCGCCTGCCACAGATCGTCGTATCCGCGTACTATAACATGTCTACGTGGGAAATTTTTTCTCGCTGGAGCATGCAATTCTTCCACAAGCAGCTGTTTTTCAGAGGTCTTTTGCGACATATTTGATCGAGGCATAATTTGCAATAATGAGATAATTCCTCCACGTATATTCTTTATATATCTTTCTTCTCCTGCGCTGAATTAGATGTAGTCTGCGCGTGAGTTGCATACCGAAGCATTTTCTGCATCTCATCCATCATTATTTGCAGCGTTTGCACATTCGTCTCGAGCGTGATTATCTTTTTTTCAAGTTCTTCCTGTCTGTCCTCCAAAAGCTTGACACGTATTTCCACGTACTGTTTGTTTGCGGCATCAGTATCATCTTCCGGTTGCGCTACGCGTCGTATCTTGCGCGACCTTGCGTCAAAGCCGGAGGCTGTCTGACACAGAGCGTTATCGCGCACGTAATTTCTTAGTAATCCATTCCATTGATAGTACGAGATGTTCGGTGTTCCCAACGATAATCCAAATTTATTAATCGACGTTTCGATACAAACAATAATGACAGACTGACTCGTTTCGTCGATGCATAGAATAATTTATAATAAGGCCAGCTTCGTAAAGTTCCTCGATGATTGATAATATTTCATTGTCGTGGGCATTGTTGCCGGCTTGACGCGAAGCTTCCAGCAATCGCAAGCAATCTACCAACTCGTTGGGATCATTCCAATGCACGTAATCGATCTTATTATCGTTTAACGTCATAGCGCGCGGTATGTTTATACCTCTTCCAGCTTTTTTTCCAGGTGCTATTATATTTTTAATAGAGATTAATGGCGCTATTATATTTTTATACTTGTATACCTTGTTACTTAACACTGGATTACGCATATCATTGCCACGTCTATGCGTATTTGTCGCCAGTAATATATTTTTGTATTTTATTTTATCATCGTCATTGTATACGTCACCGTCGGGTATTCTCTTGAAAATCAACTCGTAGAGACCTGGTGTTCCCACATATCTTATTCCACCGATAATTAAATTGTCATCTTTATCCACATCAAAAATTTTATCACCAAGCATCATTCCTTCGTTGCAAAATTTAACACCGTAAACATAATTCATATTGTTATTTTTATCTTGACTCAAAATAGCTCCCACATATTTTTGCCCTAGTGGACCCAGATGTGTGCGCAATGTATTTTGACCCTCGGACGTTTGTAATTGATGTTGAACCGACGTCACAAGCGTTTCAGGCGTGGTTTAGAAAATTTCTTCCACATACGGAGACGACCTTTCGTACAATATTTGACTCGATTGTACATCTTTTATCGGAGTAGGAGTAACCACATTCGATAATTGTTTCATTCGCTTACGTTTTGATTGATTTGGAGTAGAAGTTATTAGCGAATCGTTCAATGATATATTTGATCTTGTTCGCTTTGTTCCAGACTCTTTTTTCGGATGCTTGTCTTCGAGCATACTCGATGGTTGGATTTTCGCTTCATTACATTCCACATTGATTGTATCTTCGACAAGTTGTTTTAGAGGTTCGATAATTGGTTTAAAGTGCCTCTCCAATGCGACGTCTTCCTCCGTTTGACCGGTTTTTAAAGAACGATATTTTTTGCGGATCGATTCGCTCGTTTTTACAATCTCTCTCGCAATCTTCTCACGATCGTCACTGTCAATCGTCGTCGTCATGTTGCGCTCGGACGAAAATTTTTAGACGTTGCTCGATCGATGTATCGATAGCGATTAACCACTATACGGTATTGCAAAATCATTAAATCCTTTTCGATATCGTTCATTAGTCTGTGAACTGTCTTTATCAACCACTACAAATCCATACTTTTGTTGCCAACATTTCTGACAGAATGCGCGAAAATCGTCGTAAGACATGTCAGTATTTACATAATCGTTGTATACATGTTTCAAGTTTGTACCATCTTGTTTAAATACAATCAGTAAATTCGCATTGTCCCGTATAAGATGCTTGGGTATCTTCGCATACATTTGACCAAGATAGAAACAGTCGACGCTCGAGTGTCGACTCATTGCAAAGTACTCTCTTATCGTATCTTGCTTATCGCATGCCACGTCGTCAAAGATAAAAATGGAATTCGGAAGCGCCTCGCTCGGTGGAATAACGTCACTATTATTGGAGAATGTAAAATAACCAATTTCATCGATCGATAATAGCAAATTTTCCAAGTATCGATATTTCGGTTGTTGAAGTGATTTCGAGTATACGTACACATTCTCGAAACGTACACCGTGTGGACTTTCTGTCAAACTTATCAATACGTTAGTCTTACCGCAATTCGAAGGACCGCAATAGCAAATACCGCGTATAGTAGTCGGCAGCATGTTTCCATACTTGCGTATTTCTTTCTCGGACATTACTCGTGTTTTATCATCAAAATTTATCACTTTAATTATCGTCGCTTGTCGCGCGAACCGCATGTTTGCTTTCGCGAATCTCAAATCATATTTTGGAAAATGAGTCATCGGGGCCCTATTTATAGAGGCGCACCGAATCGAAACCGCTCAGTCTCAAAAATGTTTCTTCTTCTATCGGTTGACAGCGATATTCTCGAGCTTACCACCGAGCAGTTACAGATTATCCCCAAGATTGTTTTACTGCGAGACTTTGGTAGCTACGTGGAACAATTGTGGGACAAGCTTCCCGAACATATAAAAGCTGACTCAGAGGTTCAACAGTATCGTCGATGCACGCGACATTATAATTTGCCGTGGCAACAAACACATTTCGATGGTCCAACACCGTTAATAAAAGATTGTGGCAAATGCCAGCAAAAATTATAAGAGGTGGTGGCTTGTTAAATCGTGCGATAAACGCACTTCCTATCGAATTACATATTCCAGGCTATCAGTTTTGCGGATCGGGAACTCATTTAGAAACGCGATTGGCTAGAGGCGATCGAGGTATCAATCCATTGGATGCCGCGTGTCGCGAACACGACATAGCTCGCGTAGCACGAGTAGCATTCTTGCTGTAAGCTACTTTCCGGCTATAGATTTAAACGATGGCGATTACGAGCTTGGTTTAACGGACTTTGAAACTTATAGTGCGATATCGAACCTGATTTCTTGGAATAATAAATTTTATTTTGATAACGACGATAAGGAAATTACAATTCCTGAGGGATCGTACGAATTACACGCTATAAACGAATATCTTCGACGTGCAATTTTACGACATCGACGCGTAGTTGATTCCAACGATTTTGTTGATGGCGAAGAACACGATGAATATCCAATAATGCTTCGCGCTAATCATAATACGTTAAAGAGTGAAATCAAATGTGTCTATAGAATAAATTTTAGTAAACCGGGCAACGTTGGATCGTTGTTGGGATTCTGCTCGAATCGTATATTACAGCCTCGGAAATGGCACGAATCGGATGTACCGATAAATATTATTAGCGTAAATATTATTCGTATAGAATGCAGCGTAACCACTGGCGCGTACAGCAATGACAAGCGCGTACATACGATACATGAATTTTCACCGAGCGTGCCGCCAGGATATAAGATATCGGAAACGCCAGCACAGATCATTTATCTACCGATCGTCGCACGGATCATTACTGATTTAACGATACGCATTGTTGATCAAGAAGGACATTTGCTCGATTTTCGAGGAGAGGAAATTACCGTAAGATTGCATATACGGCGGCGGCAAAAATAAACCGTTTGACAAATGAAATGCTTATGTAGAACGAAAGCACGGAGCACGCGAGAGACAATATTTTTGCGAGTAGGCGAGTGACTGCGGTATCGGGTGACAATAATCAGATATCTGGTTACGCTAAAAAGAAGCTCAGCGCGTTGAATCGCGAGTTTTTAAAATCATTGGGATTCGTCGTACGAAATACTTGAACAACATGATTGACATCTTGAATATTGGAGGCGAGCTGATCTTTAAGGATCGTATCGTCAAGATTGAAACTCATACGTACAATCCATACGCCAACACGTTTGGATATAGCGACGAGATATGGATACCGATACAACATCAAGATTTGTACCCGTTACCATGTGAAAGTTTTCTATACGTCGAGGGAAAGTTGAGGGTGCGTAAAGTAGAGGAAGGGGCAAAAGTGGTATTGGGAAACAATTGTGTCGCGTTTATGTTTGATGAACTTCGATATGAACTCGACGGTGTGGAGATTGACCGCAACAGAAACGTTGGAATAACTTCCACAATTAAAAACTATGTCTCTCTAACAACCGAGAAAGGTAAAATCTTGGAGAATGCTGCGTGGAATATGTCGCATAATGCTGTTGAAGCTTACTTCAATTTTTGCGGGCCGCTAAACATACTATTGGGTTTTTGCGAAGATTATAAGCGAGTTGTGATTAACGCTCGTCACGAATTAATTCTGATACGTTCGCGCAACGACAACAATGGCATATTTGGACATGCTTCGGCTGAAGCTGATATCGAATTATTCAAGACACAATGGCGTATGCCTCATGTAATATTGAGCGAGGTCAATAAACTATCCTTGCTACGCGCGTTGGAAAGAGGGCGATACTTGAATATAAGTTTTCGCTCTTGGGATCTATACGAATTTCCTCTATTGCATAATACGACCAAGCATTCGTGGCCCGTGAAAGCCGCTTCTCAGCTGGAGAAGCCGCGATACGTGATCTTCGCGCTGCAGACTGGCAGAAAAAATGCTGTGTCAAAAGATATTACTACATTCGACGACTACAAATTGACCAACGTTAAACTCTATCTAAACTCGGAATTTTATCCCTACGATGATTTAAATTTAGATTTCGATAAAAATAGATTCGCCCTCTTGTTCGATATGTACTCTCGTTTTCGCAAATCTTATTACGGATGTGATAATGATGATGTGCTATTAAACATTTCAAAATTTTTACATTGCGGTCCTCTCGCGGTTATCGATTGCTCGCGACGAAACGAGTCTATCAAAAATTCCACCGTGGATGTGAGATTAGAGTTTGAGTGCAAGGAGGATATACCTGCAAATACTACCTCCTACTGTCTCATCTTGCACGATCGCGTTGTCGAATATTGCCCATTGACCAACGTAGTTCGTAAAATTACCTAAATCAGCAAATATCCCCTCCATGTCAAAAATATATAAAGATTGAAATTTGACGATCGACAGCAGTCGTACATCATTCTTGCAGTCGTACGGTAATATTATCGGCATGATCGCGCCAACGTTTGTATATCTGCAAGGATTCATTATCGGGCGAAACTTTGTCGTGAAGGAAGTAGCGATATTGAGAAATGGGCTTGTTCTCTCTCATTACTTTTTTGCAAGTCCCGTACCATGGCGTGCGCTTACAAAATCTGAAAGATGCCAAGTTTCATGGCTAATCGGGCATCACCATGGACTTCAATGGGAGGATGGAAACGTTCCATACAGCTTCGCTAGGCATTTGATTACGAGAGCTGTGGTGTGTGCGACGGAAAAGGAAGATGGAACATCTCCTATCGTGTACGTTAAAGGACACAAAAAACGAGAATGGCTGGCCGATATACTTGACGATGATGCGAGAAACGATGTTATTATTGAGACCTTGGATGCGGACTATGAAAATATCAGTTCGTTAAATAAGCTAGATGTTACTAATACTATGCGCTGTGAAAAACATTTAAAAAATTGCGCTTTACAATGTTACGTCCAGACTCGAATGAAAGGAAAGTCAGCTGGAGGGCGTAACCTAGTTTTCTCTTAGACACACGCTAGACGATGCGTGTCCTAGAATCGAGTGAACAGACCAGGGCCCCAGATGGGTCAACGACCTTAAGGGTCGTTCTTATTCTATCGAAAGGGCCGTTCGCTCGGCGGTCCTTTTTCTGGTAAAGGAACTGAATCCTTATTACCCGGGACGGGACCTCGTGCGATTTCGTGCGACAGGAAGGAGGTCGGGTTAAAAAAAAACGTTCACGATGTTAAATATTAAACTCTAATTTATTTATAAAAAGAAAATTTTGAATTTAAAAGGAAAGTTAACTTTAATAGATTATAAATCTTTTTCTTTCTTTACCTCATATTATGTTCTTATTGTTAATCATTATAATTGATATATATATTTATATTTTTATATATAATATAATTGAATGTACGGCTCGTATGAATAAAATCAAACGTCGGTTTAAACTGGCAGTACCGAGCCAAGCGCGGTATAAAGAGCACAAACACTGTTTTATTAATTGTTAAACATACACTAATAATATACACTAAATATACATTATTCGCGGACGTTTCGGCCCTTTTTTGGGGCCATCTTGAGCGCGGAAACAAAATTGAAACGGTCTTACATAACTAAGCGCAACTACGACATTCGGTGATGCATCCCGTGGATCTCTTACGCAAACAGCGACATCCCATCATTGAGAGAATCCATGTCCTTCCAAAGATAATTCCTCAAATTTCTTGGGTGGTAGGTAGCCATGGCAGTACTTATTTTATTTAATCTATAAGTAAGTGGGTCGGTATAAGGCGGATGACCGAACGAAGTATTTAAAGCAGTTGTGATGCTTACAAATGCACAGGCTGACCCCGACCAATCGTAGATGTAATCGGAGAACTACACTCTCCGACTCTCGGAGGAACAATGACACACGGTAAATATGACATAATATTGGTTTAGCCAGGTTGTCAACAAGATGTTAATAAACAATACACAAAACCACAAACACGCAAATAAATAACATGATCCCATGACAAAGTGGAAAAATTGACGCAAACGGTAAAAAGTAAAAATAATAATAAAGTCGAGAATAATAAGATAATTTAATCTTATTACACACGAGAATAGCTGAACATAAAAACCATATTCGTAGAAGCACGACCAGTCACTCTGTCATTACCGATCACAGGATGTCTTTCGATCATGAATTTGAATGGGACAGGGTGGAGGTATTGGACAACGAACCACATTTACATAAGCGACTGATTTCTGAGATAATACATATAAAGAGACAGAAAGAGAGTTTAAATCTGCAGACTGATACGGAATGTCTTCCGGAGACATATTTGACTGCGCTCAACAAGCTTCCAAAAATCTGATTGTTGCATTACGCGTTATACTATTACGCATGTTTATAACTTAATTTACTTTTTTTATATTTTTCTATTTTATACTTAAGACGATCAGTAAGATGATCTTATTACACATATTTACATTTACATTTTTATTTCTTCCTTTCCTACATTTTTTTAAAAAAATTTTATTTTTAAGATGATCATTTTACTGTTTTGACACCTTTGAAGTAGCTGTTTACTGTATTCTGCGATTTTAGTTTATTTGACAACCTTTTTATCAACAATAGGTTTTTTTGACCTGGTATTCTGCGATTTTTAGTTTATTTGACAACCTTTTTATCAACAATAGCTTTTTTCTACTTGTATATCAGATCTGTTTTATTTATTATATTGACACAAACAAGATTATTTATTTAATTTATTTTCGTAATGTTATTGTCACCGTTGCTAAGCTTCGCTACTTGTCAACAATTTAATCTTATTATTCTCGACTTTATTATTATTTTTACTTTTTACCGTTTGCGTCAATTTTTCCACTTTGTCATGGGATCATGTTATTTGTTTGCGTGTTTGTGGTTTTGTGTATTGTTTATTAACATCTTGTTGACAACCTGGCTAAACCAATATTATGTCATATTTACCGTGTGTCATTGTTCCTCCGAGAGTCGGAAAGTGTAGTTCTCCGATTACATCTACGATTGGTCGGGGTCAGCCTGTGCATTTGTAAGCATCACAACTGCTTTAAATACTTCGTTCGGTCATCCGCCTTATACCGACCCACTTACTTATAGATTAAATAAAATAAGTACTGCCATGGCTACCTACCACCTAAGAAATTTGAGGAATTATCTTTGGAAGGACATGGATTCTCTCAATGATGGGATGTCGCTGTTTGCGTAAGAGATCCACAGGATGCATCACCGAATGTCGTAGTTGCGCTTAGTTATGTAAGACCGTTTCAATTTTGTTTCCACGCTGAAGATGGCCCCAAAAAAAGGGCCGAAACGTCCGCGAATAATGTATATTTAGTGTATATTATTAGTGTATATTTAGCAATTAATAAAACAGTGTTTGCGCTCTTTATACCGCGCTTGGCTCGGTACTGCCAGTTTAAACCGACGTTTGATTATATTTTTATATATTAACTTATTTTTTCTTAAGATGTATGTATGTGTATGTGTATGTGTGTATCGCGTTACATAAGTACGGGGGTCATCAATCAGAACGGTGCGGGAACAGTCTAATATTAATCTTATAGCTCTGATTGGATCTACAAAAATTTTCTGGTAGTAATAATAATAATCTGTATTTATGGCGGAATAAAGGGAAGTTAGGGAATTTCTTCGAGATGGACGGTGGAAGGGGGAAATCTTCTTCTCAGGATTTCTATGGGGACGGCGACAGGGAATAATCGCCCTGGGATGAACCACGGGATGATAGCGTCTGGAAAACCTCTCTCCAACGCTCCTCGTAACTACGCGTTGTCTACCTGGTCCGGCCCTATGCAGAATACTCCTTCAGGTAGCGGTTGAGTCAGGGGAGGAAATCGGTCCAGGACCCAAAGGCGAAATTGCTCTTTGGTCAACCCTTGCTCGTAAGCTCTAGACCCCTATCCAAGGTGAGATGGTCCGTTTCTGGAGTCGCGGGGTTCTCTCTCCGAATTGCTCTGGTTATCGGAGAAATCGGCAAAATCCCGTTCTTGGGGTCCACTCTCAATTTCGCTGTCGGGTGGTTGTTCAAAAGAGCTTCCGGGTTCGTCCGGATGGAAGGATTTTGGATGGACAGGGGCCGAGATGGGGGAATCACTAAGGATGATAGTCGAGGGTGCTGGGGATCCTGACGGGCCAGGTTCGGGAGAAGGAGTTGGTTCTGGTACGTGGGGAGGACTGTCTGGTGTGCGTGTATTGTGTGTGATTTTTATTTTAATATTAGTTTTTTCTACGCCCTTAACAGTAATGTTAATAGGTTTCGCTTGAGCCCGAGCCAATTCTTTCCGTAACCGCCTATTCCGACGATTCCGCGAACATTTGATAGCAGCTCGCGATGACCGTTTTTGTCTTTCCACTAAGGAAAGAATAATGATGAATAATAATATATTGTAGAAGCTATGTCGCTATATAGTCGCTAGAGAATGTCTAATTTGAGAAATAATTCTTGGAGTTTTTTCTTTATTTGATTAATAAAAACTCTTAGATCCAGAAAGAAAGGAAAGAAAGTTTATATATTTATCCTTGTAACAAGAGTATATATATATATATATATATATATATATATATATATATATTGTTGCGTCCCTGCGAGTCGTCTGTGGTAGTTAATCCTGAAGTTGCTCCCGTCTCTAAGAGATCATCTCCAAACACGTCGCTAAGGATTGTTGTAAAACAACGGCGGACATCTTGAGAGAGAGATCGGCCATCTTGAGTCTCGCGACGGATGTCATTCCGGGCGGACATATTTGAGATTACGATTACCGTTATTACCCGTTCTGTGTTCCTTGTTTAATTGTGTGTTCTGTGTTATTATTAAAGTTCATTTTGTTCTTTTAGAAGAGTGTTAATCATTTACGTCGCGGTACGCGAGTGCCGTTTGTGTCGCGCGTGTTCGAGTATTATCGAAGTCGACGCGCGGACGCAACAATATATATATATTTTTTAAAAATAATAAACATAAAAGAAGGAAAGATTTGACTGAATGTGACAAATGAAATCACGGATCGTTCTGCTGAATACAGGTGGCCCTTGGCGACGAAAGAATATCACGAGTCGCTCTGTTAAATACAGGTGACCCTTGATGACAGGTAGGAAGTTTGCGAGTCGCTCTGTAAAATACGGGAGCGGTGCACTTGGACACAGTACAATTGGACACGGTGCAAATGGACACGTTACAAATGGACACGAGATTTTGCACACGGTTCAATTGGACACAGTGCATTTGGACACAGTAATTTTGGATACAGAAACTTTTGGAAACGTAAGAAAAAAAGCATCGTTTACTTAGGCACCGCTCACTTGGACACTGTTCATTTGGACACCGTTTATTTGGACACCGTTCATTTGCCCACCGTTCGTTTGGACACCGTTATTTACCCACCGTTCGTTTGGACACCGTTCATTTGCCCACCGTTTGTTTGGACACCGTTCATTTCCCCACCGTTCGTTTGGACACCGTTCATTTGCCCATCGTTCGTTTGGACACCGTTCATTTGCCCACCGTTCGTTTGGACAACATAAAAATTTCCAAAAGATTATCAGAAATCATTATCAATATATTAATAAAAATATATGACTTATAATGCGACACGGGCACGCCAAGTATTTGTATGTCACTTTAATTTTAATCCTTTTCGTTTCAGGCCTATCAGGTAAACCTTATGATTAATTTCAAAACAAGTCGATCAGTTTGGCACGGGGCACTTATAAACTCGAAATTGGTGATCGATGTGATCGACGTTATTGCAGTAAGGGTTAAGTAGTTTTATGATGTACTATTTGTAATAAAATCTGCAATATAATTGTGCTATTTTATATATTATCAGGTCTACCGGAAAGTTCTGTCCGTTTTTGGAATAAAACAAAATACAAATTTTTATTACCGTCAATAAACTTTATTAAATAATGTAATTGCCATTATTATTAATGATTTCTTGCCAGCGTGAGGGCAATTTGTATATCCCATTTTCGAAAAATGTTTTATCTTTTGATGCGAAAAATTGAACCAATGCTTGTTTGATATCTTCTCCATTTTTGAATTTTTTGCCTCTCAAAAAATTTTGTAAGAACAAAAACAAGTGATAGTCGGAGGGTGCTAAGTCCGGGGAATATGGTGGATGCGACAGAATTTCCCAGCCTAGTTCTGCAATTTTTTGACGAGTCCCCAAAGCAGCATGTGGCCTGGCATTATCATGATGCAGTATGATGTTCTTCCTATTGAACATCGCCGGCCTCTTTTCTTGGACTGCAGTATTTAAATTATCCAGTTGCTGACAATACTTCTCCAAATAATGGCAATTACATTATTTAATAAAGTTTATTGACGGTAATAAAAATGTGTATTTTGTTTTATTCCAAAAACGGACAGAACTTTCCGGTAGACCAAATATATATAATATTTATTTGGGGGGGAGGGACATAATAGCGTAATTTTATAAAAATAAAATGCATTTTAATTTTCTCGAGAGAATCTATAATATTTCTATAAATGCAAGACTGATTTTATCAAACAAATACTATTTTAAATTACAAACTCTTACAAACTGAACTGCTTCTATGTACTTGGCTAGTTAACTTGATTTCATATTTAGTTTTGATTTTTGATTTTTTAAAGGTTTTTATTTTTTAGAGGAAAATCATTTTTGTTTTTTATTTTGTATGAAAATTATTTTTCAAGGAAAAATTTTTTTGAAGGTTGTTTTTTAGGGATAAATAATAAACTTTTTTTGCGTACAAGTTGGGATTTTTTAATATACTTGGCGTATTTTTTTTTACCTTTGTGAGGTTTTTTCAGGTGATCTCATTGCTTTTTGTAAAAATATATATTTTTTCTGCAAAAAATATATATGCTTTTTTAGCATATAATATTTAATAATATAATATAATTTTTTATTCATGTAGAATATGTAATAATAATAAATTTCTTAATAATAATAAGTAAATCACAATAATAAAGTTTTATTGTAGAATTGACATTCGTTAATTTTATTTTTAGTATATAATGTTCAACAATAATATAAATGTGCTTACATTATATTATCTCACAATAATACCGTACTGTTTTATTTATGTAAAATTGACATACGTTAATTTTATTGAATCCTATATAGGCAATAAAATCTTGTATAAAGTAGCTCAATTTAACTATACTTGTAAATTCATTCACTTTTGTATTACTGTAACATCATGTAGACCATTCTTCAACTGTATGATGTTACAGTAATACAAAAGTGAATGAATTTATAGGTATAGTTAAATTGAGTTACTTTACGCAATATTTTATTGCCTATATAGGATTCAATAAAATTAACGAATGCCAATTCTACATAAGTAAAACTGTACGGTATTATTGTGAGATAATATAACATAAAGTGCCATAAAGGATGCCAAAAAAGATAAATAAAATACCATAGAAGATACCAAAGAAGATAAAGTATTTTTTATTTTAAGTATTTTCTTTTAAGTATTTTTTTTTTTTTTTAATATTATCTTACAATAATAGAGTTTTATTTATATAGAATTGGCATTCGTTTTATTTTTAATAATATAATATAGTTTTTTATTCATGTAGAATATCGAATAATAATAAAGTTTAATAATAATAAGTAAATTACAATAATAAAGTTTTATTTATATAGAACATCTCACAATAATAAAGTTTTATTGTAGAATTGGCATTCATTAATTTTATTTTTAGTATATAATGTTCAACAATAATATATATGTGCTTACATTATATTATCTTACAATAAGACAGTAGATTTATTTATGTAGAATTAGCATTCGTTAATTTTATTGAATCCTATATAGGCAATAAAATCTTGTATACCGTAGCTCAATTTAACTATACCTATAAATTCATTCACTTTTGTATTACTGTAACATCATACTTCAATGTAGACCATTCTTCAACTGTATGATGTTACAGTAATACAAAACTGAATGAATTTGTAGATATAGTTAAATTGAGCTACTTTACGCAATATTTTATTGCCTATATAAGATTCAATAAAATTAACAAATGTCAATTCTACATAAATAAAACTGTACTGTATTATTGTGAGGTAATATAACATAAAGTGCCATAGAGGATGCCAAAGAAGATAAATGAAGTGCCATAGAAGATACCAAAGAAGATAAAGTATTTTTTATTTTAAGTATTTTCTTTTAAATATTTTTTATTTTTTTTTGTATTATCTTACAATAATAGAGTTTTATTTATATAGAAGTGGCATTAGTTTTATTTTTTATATATAATGTTCAACAATAATATAGTTATATATAATATAATATCAATTTAACTACACCTATAAATTCATTCACTTTTGTATTACTGTAATATCATACTTCAATGTAGATCATTCTTGAACTGTATGATGTTACAGTAATAAGTGAATGAATTTATAAGTACAATTAAATTAAGCTACTTTACACAATATTTTATTGCCAATAAAATTAACGATGCTAATTTTACATAAATAAAACTATACTGTATTATTGTGAGATAATATAATATAAGCACATATATATTATTTTTGAATATATATACTTTGGCTTTCTTTGTATACGTATAATATTCCCAGTTAGCCAAGTCTGTTCTAACAGATTTTGGCAAGGCCTGCTACAAATTATTGTCAGCAAAAAGGCTACGAATTGGGTACAAAAGTTGTTATTACCGATTAAGCTGGCAGATTGACGGCAAAAATTGAGTAAAGGTTGCCGACATAACCCGACAGTAAATTGGCGGTGGAAACCGAGCAAAGCTTGCTGACATGACTGACAGACTGGCATCAGATTGTCGGCACGAACTGAGCAAGATCTGGCGTGCACAATCTAATGGCATATTGGCAGCAAAAACCAAGCAGAATATGACAAAGTATTACAAAATTCTATTATTTGAAATAGTATAGTTCAGTCGTTTAACGCTATGCGGCGTATTATTCATATCTATACTCGTATTCAAGTTTTTGTCATGAATGTATATAAAGCCTGCAAAATGTGACTAATAATATTGTAATATATCTATTTCTATCAGTTCAATTTTTGACACGATGCCTATACAGGATAATTCAAATATTGAACTGATTTTTGGAAAACCGAACAAATAATTGTTCGATTTTAATTTATTCGGGCAATTCCTGTCTAAAAAAATCTTTAATTTTATAAATCAAATTATTTAAATTTACCTATATGTTTTAACACATTAATATGTATTATTTTATATTAATACTGTAACTGATCTAATTTTTGTCGTCGAAAATTGCCGTAGATCTGCTGGGCATTTGGCGCAAATTTGTTGTCGGTCTGCGGTTGGCAAACCTGCTCTCGATTTGTTGCCTCAATCTGTCGTCGCACTGCTAGTGATAGATCTGCTCTGATGTTGTACCCAATTTGACATCAGGATATGATTTCAACTTTTGGTTGCAATTGGGGCGCACTCGAGGACACAGTAGGCCCTGAATTTGGCAGCCTCGTTCCACAGGGAATTGTTTGCCGTTTGTTAACAATCCGCAAGCAAATGGTTAGCTGGGTTATAATAGCATGTTGTGCAATTGCGAGATATATATCCATAAGTTTTTTTTTATAAGATACCGTATCAGTTATATGTATGCAAAGAAAGTCAAAATATATATACTATGTATACTGACAAACGGATTAATAAGTTAAAGCGATTAAAATTTTGTTGCCATAAGATCCACCTTGAGAATAATAAATACTACGTATATATACTTTGGCTTTCTTTGCATACATATAACTATTATTATAATAACATGTTTTGATATTGCGATATATATTCATAAGTTTTTTGTTTTATAAAATAACGTATCAGTTATATGTATGCAAAGAAAGTCAAAATATATATACTATGTATACTGACAAACGGATTACTAAATTAAAGCGATTAAAATTTTGTTGCAATAAGATTCACTTTGAGAATAATAAATACTACGTATGTATACTTTGGCTTTCTTCGCATATGTATAACTAATATTGTAATAGCATGTTGTGCAATGCGATATATAATTATCATAGGTTTTTCTTTTTCTTAAATAAGATAATATAGTTATACGTATAAAGAAAGCCAAAGTATACATACTATGTATGTATACTGATGAACAGATTAATAAATTAAAACGATCAAAATTTTGTTGCAGTAAGATCCACTTTGAGAATAATAAATAAATGCTACATATGAATACTTTGGCTTTCTTTGCATACGTGTAATATTATAATAGCATGTTGCAATGCGAGATATATATTCATAAGTTTTATGAACATTATCAGAGAGAAATCACTGACATTATTATATTTTTGATTATATAGTTGTGAAGTAAAACTTGTAAATTCCTACGATTTTATCAAAAATGTAATAATGTCAGTGATTTCTCTCTGATAATGTTCATAGAACTTATGAATATATATCTCGCATTGCAATATGCTATTATAATATTACACGTGATTCAACACATTGAATTCAACTTCAGTTCAATCACTTAACATAAGAGCAAGGATTCCCCTTACCACATTATAAATAGTAAATATTTCTTTTACTTCGACAGTTATTAATCGTTTTTATGTCCATCCGAAATTAAGTGCTTTATGGTCACTTCCCTCTATCTGTGTGCAATGAAAAGAACAGAATTTTAATATTTAATTTAATTTACATATCTGGTTTTATATGTGCTACTGAATGTTTTATATGTGCTACTATATTGTACTTACTGTCTGTTACTGCCAAATCTCTATAACCCAATATGTTACGCTGTTTAGCAAAGTTCTGCGGTATAAGACCGTATGCAATCCCAGCTGAAGAAATCCCAGCTAAAAGTATACCAGCCTTCTTGAAAGGATTGATTGATTTTGCTTTATCCTGCAAATAAGCGCTATAATTTAGACAATATTCAGATATAATCAAAAAATAATATACTTATAAAACAATAAATAAACATATATAAGCAGACATATATAAGCAGATATATATACAAAATTTCAATCTACTTACTCGATAGGACCAAATATATTTTCTGCAGCAAATTCAAATATAACATTAATAACCTTATAATGTTATTATATCTTGACGTCGCGAACATTAACCTTATAACGTTATTATATCTTGACGTCGCGATGCTACCGCGTACCGCTTGATACGTATCATATACGTATGCACGCACATACACATTGTCTCTCAAGGCGTATTTGCACACTCAAGCGAATAATTGTACATGAGCGCTGCAAACGCGCCTTGAGGGACAAACTCGCTTTGCGTGTGTGCGTGCGAGCATACGTACGTGAGAGTCTGAAACTGAAACTGAACCTTATTATGATAATGATGGAAAATGAAAAATGTCACATTTCTGGTATACGATTATCATTCCTCAGGATTGACTGCACCAATCTTATTCAAACTGGTCGCAATCGAAAGCTTGCATCCACATTGTATAAGAAAAGTGCCGTTAGATTTTTGATTAACGGCTTGGTTCCTGAGGAATTTTAATCGAAAGTTTATTAGACGTAAAATTCCGGATAAGCTACTTGGTAGCGTCGCGGCCCCTGTACATAGGCAAACCGTTGACAATCTGAAACAAATTTTTATGTATACTTGGCGTCGCGACGCTACCGCGTCGCTTGATTATTATCATTATTATTTTATATCTTTGTATTTTTTATATTTTTATTATTATTATTTTTAAACACACACACACACATTTGTATGATATACACAATTTTTAAATAAATATTTTTATTATTATATTAAAAAATATCGATTATTTTTGCGTCTTCTTCTTTCCTTTTCCCACACGCGTGCATCCCTCGCATTATCTCTCTCTCTTTCTCCCGCGAACGTCATCCTTTTCCCACGCCAATGCGGTCTCTATTCTTCTCCTACACGCGAGCATGCCTCGCGCTATCTCTCTCGCACCGCTTTGCGAACGCCGTATCATCCACGGCTTCGCGCTATCTTTCTCTCTCCCAAGTGCATGCCTTGCGCCATCTCTCTCCAACGTGCATCTGGACGCTATCTCTCTCTCTCTCTCCCAAGTGCATGCCTCGCGCTATCTCTCTCGCGGCATCGTACCTTCGCGTTCCCTCTTCCCCGCGGGTCCCTCGCCTATCGGTTAGGATGCGGCTCCCTCCCCCCTCTCCGCGGCCCCCTCGCCTTCCGGTTAGGACGCGGCCCCCTTCCCCCTCTCCGCGGACCCCTCGCCTACCGGTTAGGACGCGGTCCCCTTCCCCCTCTCCGCGGACCCCTCGCCCATCGGTTTCGCCGCGGTCCCCTGCGTGACGTCATACCCCCCGCGCTGATTTCCCCTCGCCCCTCACCACCCCTCAGAGGACCTGGGTTAGAACTCTCCTATATACCCTACTGTTAGGTTATATCTTCCAGAAGTGGAGCCCCCCCGTAGGGGGGCGGAACCCACTGTGTCCAATTGTGCAGTGTCCAATAATGCGGTGTCCAATCGTGCAGTGTCCAATCCAAAAATTTAGTTTTAAATCAGAAATAGGTATGGGTTAGGTTATATCTTCCGGAAGTGGAGCCCCCCCGTAGGGGCGGAACCCACTGTGTCCAATTGTGCAGTGTTCAATCGTGCGGTGTCCAATCGTGCGGTGTCCAATCGTGCAGTGTCCAATAATGCGGTGTCCAAGAATGCGGTGTCCAATCGTACAGTGTCCAAATGGAGGTCACCCCCCTGAGCCTGTTATGGTTTTGCCTCGCCCTGAACCCATTGTCACACTAACTGAACAGCTCAAAGTTTGGGTTCAACATCAAATCGTTCGCAAATGACGGATATACCATCTCGCATCTGCTATATATAGATGATTTCAAACTGTATGCAGCGAGCGAATCGCAACTCCAACATCTTCTGGGAATCACGACCACCTTTTCCTGGGACATTCGGATGGAATTCGGGCTAGATAAATGCAAGGCCATGCACATCGAGAAAGGAAAAATTGTCGGCGGGGACTTCGCCCTCAACAACGACGAAATTATCAGAGCCATGGGAGAGGTTTACAAGTACCTCGGAATAATGCAGGCAAAACTCACAGATCATACGCGGATCAAGAACGGTTTGACCAACAAGTTCACCAATCGGCTAAACCAGATCTACAGGAGCAAGCTGACATCGAGACACTTTGTCAAGGCTATCAACGGCTATGCCATCCCAGCACTAACGTACTCTTTCAGGGTAATAAGATGGACGCCAACTGACCTGGAGAATCTCCAACGACTGATCAGAACCAAACTCACGGCGAACAACTGTCACCACCCGAAATCAGCTGTAGAGAGGATGATCCTGCCACGGTCTGAAGGAGGAAGGAGGCTAATCGACATCGCTAACCTCCACGCAAAACAAGCAACCTTACTCCGAGATTTCTTTCACCAGAAGCAACAAACATCAGGGATGCACAAATCCGTCGTGCTGGCTGATCAAAACCATACGCCACTCAATCTACGAAATGATGGGTCCTATGACGAACGGAATACAAACGACAGGCAGCGCGGCAATCTGTAGGCATGGGCCAGAAAGGAACTTTATGGGAGGCACCACCACGACCTTAACCAGGAATATGTTGACAACGAAGCGTCAAACAAATGGCTGAGTCGGGGTGACATGTATCCAGAGACCGAAGGCTTCATGATCGCTATACAGGACCAAGTCATTGGCACCAAGAATTACTGGAAATACGTTGTAAAGGACCCGGATGTACGAGATGACAAATGCCGACGGTGCAATATAAGCTCAGAGACCATCCAATATATCACGTCAGAATGCAGACTGTTTTGTCAGTCGGACTATCTCCACAGGCATATCATGGTCGCCAATATAATCCACTAAAAACTGGCTCTAAAGCACGCCTCGCCTAATAACCACCTCGCAGCCGTATTATAAGTACACCCCAAAAACTGTCCTGGAGAACCAAAAGCACAAGCTGTATTTCGACAGAACTATGCTGACGGACAAGACAATTGCAGCCAACAGACCAGACATAACGCTGATTGATAAGCGGGCGAAGACGATATACATCATTGACGTCGCAATCCCAAATACCAATAATGTAGAAAAGACGATCAGCGAGAATATCACAAAATACAGCGAACTATCGACAGAGATCAAGCGGCTATGGAAGATGGATAGGGTTAAAATTATCCCTCTAGTCATTTCTTCGACAGGTGTGGTACCGAAACAACTCACCACCGCTCTAAAAAGCATAGATCTCCCGATATGGACATACGAACAACTACAAAAAGCTGTCGTCCTGGAAGAGTGGCCTTCACTTGAACACAGTACAATTGGACACAGTGCAAATGGACACGTTACAAATGGACACGAGGTTTTGCATACGGTTCAACTGGACACAATGCATTTGGACACAGTAATTTTGGATACAGTAGCTTTTGGACACGTAAGAAAATACGCATCGTTTACTTGGACACCGCTCACTTGGACACCACTCATTTGGACACCATTTATTTGGACACCGTTCATTTGCCCACCGTTCGTTTGGACACCATTATTTGCCCACCGTTCGTTTGGACACCGTTCGTTTGGACACCGTTCGTTTGGACACCGTTCGTTTGGACACCGTTCATTTGCCCACAGGACAGGAAGCACGCGCGCGCGCGCACACACACACACACGGGGGGTGCAAGAGGGGCCTTCGGTCCCCCTCCCGCACCCACCCCGCCGATAGGCAGGGTGGAACTCGCTTTACAACTACGGTGGGGAAATGAACAGTGTCCGAACGAACGGTGGTCAAATGAACGGTGTCCAAACGAACGGTAGGCAAATGAACGGTGTCCAAACGAACGGTAGGCAAATGAACGGTGTCCAAACAAAGGGTGGGCAAATGAACGGTGTCCAAACGAACGGTAGGCAAATGAACGGTGTCCAAACGAACGGTGGGCAAATGAACGGTGTCCAAACGAACGGTGGGCAAATAACGGTGTCCAAATGAACGGTGCGCGTCTTTCTGTGTCCAAATGAACGGTGTCCAAATAAACAGTGTCCAAATGCACTGAGTCCAATTGAACCGTGTGCAAAATCTTGTGTCCATTTGTAACGTGTCCATTTGCACCGTGTCCAAGTGCACCGCTCCCGTCCTGAAACCTGTCATATACTGAAGAAATTCCTGAACATCGACGACACAGGTACTGCTTTGGATACCAACAACAACAATGGCACATAAAGCAGTTCCCTTATCCTGACCTTGAAATTGTAAACGTTTTGTGAGAGGATCGTACTTGACGCATGTCCGTACGACCTTCATTATCACCGGCACTGTGCCGGGAAATCTGTACAATTGCAAAGTAATAATGATGATAATAATAATATAATATAATAAGTTGACGCTCCCCATCTGAAACAGAAAAATACAAGTCTTATTAGTATACTAATTTAAATATTATAAAATTTTTAAAAATGGGTACATATATATACATTATCCTCCTGGGCCGTAAGCTCTTTCTCCTCCCAATTCTCTTCCTCCTTCCAATTCTCTTCCAGCTCCCAAATTTCTTCCTCAGCATAAGGCTCAAGCCCAAAAAACAGCCTCAAGCAAATTATGTCCTCAAAAATATCCGGATGCCTTTTCGCCCACTCGCGGGCCTCTCGGATGTCACTCCATGAATTGGCGTGCGCCCACCGAAGATACCCGCTCACCCACCGCATGTACCGTCGGTGTATAACATGGGAGCGTCCCGTTTGATCACGTTGATATTGACCACGGTCCCGATTGACCACAATCACGAGTGACCATGTTGATATTTACCACGGTTCCGATTGACCACGGTCCCGATTGACCACGGTTCAAATTGACCACGGACCCGATTGACCACGTTGATATTGACCACGGTCCCGATTGACCACGTTGATATTGACCACGGTCCCGAATGACCACGTTGATATTGACCACGTTAATATTGACCACGTTAATACTGACCACGGTCCCGATTGAACACGGATCAATACATGTCGTTACTAGGGCATGTACTTTGCAAATTGTAAAGCGAGGTCCATTGTGCCTGACTGGCGGAGGGGGGGGCCGAAGGCCCCTCTTGCACCCCCCCCCCCCCGCATGTGTGTGTGTGTGTGTTATATGGTTTTTCAATCGGGACCGTTCTCAATATAAACGTGATTAATCGGGACCGTGGTCAATATTAACGTGGTCAATATAAACGTGGTCAATCTCAACGTGGTCAATCGGGACCGTGGTCAATATCAACGTGGTCAATATTAACGTGGTCAATATCAACGTGGTCAATCGGGACCGTGGTCAATATCAACGTGGTCAATCGGGTCCGTGGTCAATTTGAACCGTGGTCAATCGGGACCGTGGTCAATCGGAACCGTAGTAAATATCAACGTGGTCAATCGGGACTGTGGTCAATCAGGACAGTGGTCAATCGGGACCGTGGTCAATATCAACGCGGTCAATCTCAACGTGGTCAATTGGGACCGTGGTCAATATTAACGTGGTCAAACGGGTGCCACTCGTATAACATCAATAAGCACGAACTGAAATATATTATTAATTAATGTACATCATAATACAAATAATGTCGGAAACGAAAACACTGAATTTTACGTACCAGATTATAGCAAAATATTGGCATTTTCAAATATACTTTAATACACCTTATTAAAGTTTATTCCTGAACTGTCAGACACTTCTGACGGACATAACGGGATAGACATCGTCTCGATTAAATATTTTAGAGTAGGTGATGTATCACTTACAAAGAACGCTTACCTTCTGCATATGATAAGAAGACAAAAGTAAGCACGTTGCCACAGACGATTGTCTATAGCTAAAGTCTTTTAAATATGAATGTATTATTATAATATGTAAACCACTATCGAAGAGCTATCGAACAACTTTGAACAGCTATCGAACGGCTATCGAACAGCTTTGAACAGTTATCGAATGACTATCGAACAGCTTTGAATAGCTATCGAACATCTTTTGAACGATTATCGAACCATTATCAACTACATTGAACCGCCATCGATCGACGAATTAATGACTTATATACCAATAAAATTAATATTTTAAAAATTGTAGGTCTATAGACATGTAACATTTATATTTTAATTAAATGGCTGACGCTGATATCTAATGTCACGTACTGAAATGTAATACTTGCATACTGGAATAAGAAAGAGAAAAAAGGAAGAATAAAAGAGAATAAAAATATATTTTAACAATAGTTTATTCTAAATAATGTCTGGTTGAATCTTAATGATGATTCATTCATCAATTGAATATTTTGAATACATTTTGTAAAGCGCAATTTTTTAAATGTTTTTCACAGCGCATAGTATTAGTAACATCTAGCTTATTTAACGAAGTGATATCTTCATAATCCACACCCAAGGTCTCAATAATAACGTCGTTTCTTACATCATCATCAAGTATATCGGCCAGCCATTCTCGTTTTTCGCGTCCTTTAACGTACACGATAGGAGATGCTCCATCTTCCTCTTCCGTCGCACCCATCACAGCTTTCGTAATCAAACGCCTAGCGAAGCTGTATGGAACGTTTCCATCCTCCCATTGAAGTCCATGGTGATATCCGATTAGCCATGAAGCTTAGCATCTCTCAGCGTTTCTAAACATACGCTACGGGACTTGCAAAAAAGTAATGAGAGAGAACAAATACAATTCTCAGTATCGCTACTTCCTTCACGGTAAAGTTTCTCCCGATAATGAATCCTTGCAGATCCACAAATATTGGCGCGATCATGCTGATAATATTACTGTATGATTGCAAGAATGATGGATGACTGCTGTCGATCGTCAAAATCTCAATCTTTATATATTTTTTAACATTGTAGGGGATATTTGCTGATCTAGGTAATTTTGCGAAATACGTTGGTCAATGGGCAATATTCAACAAAGCGATCGTGCAAGATGAGACAATAGGCGGTAGTATTTGCCGGTATATCCTCCTTGCACTCAAATTCTAATCTCACGTCTACAGTGGAATTTTTGACAGACTCGCTTTGTCGCGAGTAATCAATAACCGCGAGAGGACCGCAATGTAGAAATTTTGAAATGTTCAATAGCACATTATTAATATCACATCCATAATAAGATTTGCGAAAACGAGAGTACATATCGAACAAGAGGGCGAATCTATTTTTATCGAAATCTGAATTCAAATCATCATAGGGATAAAATTCCGAGTTTAGATAGAGTTTGACGTTGGTCAATTTGCAGTCGTCGAATGTAGTAATATCTTTTGACATAGCATTTTTTCTGCCAGTCTGCAGCGCAAAAATCACGTATCGCGGCTTCTCCAGTTGAGAGGCGGCTTTCACTGTCCACGAATGCTTGGTCGTATTAGGCAATAGAGGAAATTCGTATAGATCCCAAAAGCGAAAACTCATTTTCAAGTATCGCCCGCTTTTCAACACTCGTAGCAAGGATAATTTATTGACCTCGCTCACTATTACATGAGGCATACGCCATTGTATCTTGAATAATTCGATAACAGCTTCAGTCGAAGCATTTCTAAATATGCAATTGTTGTCGTTGCGCAAACGTATCAGAATTAATTCGTGACGAGCGTTAATCACAACTCGCTTATAATCTTCGCAAAAACCCAATAGTATGTTTAGCGGCACGCAAAAGTTAAAGCAAGCCTAAACAGCATTATGCGACATATTCTACTCAGCATTCTTCAAGATTTTACCTTTCTCGGCTGTTAGAGAGACATAGTTTTTAATAGTGGAAGTTATTCCAACGTTTCTGCTGCCAATCTCCACATCGTCGAGTTCATATCGAAGTTCATCGAACATACACGTGACACAATTGTTTCCCAATACCACTCTTTCCCCTTCATCTACTTTATGCACCCTCAACTTTCCCTCGACGTATAGAAAACTTTCACATGATAACGTGTACAAATCTTGATGTTGTATCGGTATCTGTATCTTGTTGCTATACCCAAGCGTTGTGATTGTACGTATGAGTCTCAATTTTGACGATACGATCGTCAAAGATCGGCTCGCCTCCAATATTCAAGATGTCAATCATACTGTTCAAGTATTTCGTACGACGAATCCCAATGATTTTAAAAATTTGCGATTCAACGCGCTGAGATTCTTTTTAGCGTAACCAGATATCTGATTATTATCACCCGATATCGCAACCACTCGCATTCTCGTAAAAATATTGTCCCTCGTAAAGATATTGTCTCTCGCGTGCTCCGTGCTTTCGTTCAACACAAGCATTTCATTTGTCACGCGCTTTATTTTTGCAGCCGCCGTATATGCAATCTTACGCTAATTTCCTCTCTTCGAATATCGTCTTTCTTTAACAATGCGTATCGTTAAATCAGTAATGCTCCGTGCGAAGATCGGTAGATAAATGATCTGTGATGGCCTTTCCGATATCTTATATCCTGGCGGTACGCTCGGTGAAAATTCATGTATCGTGTGTACGCGCTTGTCATTGCTGTACGCGCCAGTGGTTACGCTGCATTCTATATAATAATATTTACGCTAATAATATTCATCGGTACATCCGATTCGTGCCATTTCCGAGGTTGTAATATATGATTTGATGAGAATCCCAACAACGATCCAACGTTGTCTGGTTTACTAAAATTTAGTCTATAGACACATTTGATTTCACCCTTTAGCGTATTATGATTAACGCGAAGCATTATTGGATATTCACCGTGTTCTTCGATATCATCATCATTCTCTTCTCGCGCGACATCTTCGTCATCAACAATATCGTTGGAACCAACTACGCGTCGATGTCGTAAAATTGCACGTCGGAGATACTCGTTTATAGCTTGTAATTCGTACGATCCCTCGGGAATCGTAATTTCCATGTCGTCGTTATCAAAATAAAATTTATTATTCCAAGAATTCACATTCGATATCGTATGATAAGTTTCAAAGTCCGTTAAACCAAGTTCGTAATCGTCATCGTTTAAATCTATAGCCAAAAAGTAGCTTACAGCAAGAACGCTACACTTGCCAGTTAACGTAAATGTGAGTGACATGCTGGAAAACTGTCAAACAAATACTGAGTCGCGACGGTGAATTATCAGGCTTTTAATTCATATTGATCATCAACCGTTTGAAGAAATCGTAGACACAATTGTTCATAAATACTTTGATTATAATTTTGATAGGACGTGTGATTGTATTCTATATTTGCAACATTCTGTCCAAAATATCGCACTAATTTCTTGGGCGGTCGAAGATTTCCGAAACTATCGAAATATACTACCCGATCTCCCCTCTTTGCATATGCTACCCAATGAGTACCGGAATCATCGACGTCTCATTTCGTCGTACACCGTTTATCAGTAAATTATTGCGCATGAAAACGCCTCCAAAGAATGGTATACGCATACATTTTGCAAGTTGTTCCAATTGTACATTGGTTGTTACACCGATAGGCATTTTTACCGTTATTTTGACGTTTTTTTTTTCTTAGCCGCTGTTGAGAACCCTCGTCCACGCTTGTACGGAGCGAGATAAAGTCCGTGACCTTCCATTGTGCGATTATGACGTTGCATTCCTTCGAGCTGACGTTGCGCCGCCTTGCTATCATTCACCGCCTTTGCGATTTCCGCTGTTCCGCCAGCCAACGAACCGAGAACTCCCAATAATTGTAAAATTGGTAAGATACCACCGCGCTTCGCTATAGGAAGTATTCGTTTTTTTGCAGTCTTTTTCTTCATTGATGATTTTTTTGTTTTCATCCCCATACCGAATTTTGTCTTTGCTTTCATAGCCGCCCAAACAGCTGTAGCAGCTGCTCTTTCGCCAAGAGTCGAATCTCTCGCGGTAATACGCGTTCGCGCTTTCGCGGCGAGTATATTATCCGCAACGTGTCGTTGACCGAGATCGCTGCTTCGAGAATAAGCTATGTCGTGCTCGCGACACGCGGCATCCAATGGATTGATACTGTTGGGGCATGTCCAGCCTTCTCTGTATCGTACACGCCCCTGGGCTCAGGGAGTCGGGCGCTGGCGTCGCGCTGGGGGGAAGAGCAGTACTGCGCGGACGCCCATACTAGTCGGACGGCTCAAACGTTGTATAGAAATAAACAGTAGATTTTTGATTAACTTGGCTTCAATACGCCTGACCTCGTCACACCGACCTTCCTATATCTATACCTAACAATTGGCTGCGGCTCCGAACCTTTTTCCGGGTTTAGTGCGTTCTGTGTTAATCGTGAGATATCGCCTCTGCAACCATGTCGGCAGAAATTCAAGCTCTCACAGAAGCAATTAATAGCTTACTGAAGCTGCAATTGCAGAAAGAACAGTCTAATGAGGCTACTTCAAGCACGGACCTGTATAACCAACTAAGTTCTCGCCCAGAGAAATATTGTTTCGGCGAAAATCTGAAGGCTCAACCGATAAATTCGATCGATAAATACCATCGCATTTACATCCCCACTTCTATACTGGATAAACTGTACAATTACAGTACGACAGCGGCTGCGACGTAACTACCATTGGGAAAAACACGTGGATACGTTTAGGTTCTCCAAGCCTTGATTCAAAAACACCGGTGGAACATGCAGGCGGCAGCACCCATAAAATTATCGGAAGATTCATGTGCCCAATCCGAACAGCGGATCGTGAAGGGAAAATATACATCGACGTCGTCTCGTGTGACGACCTTAATCTTTTCGGTCTTAACGCCATTGACAGAGATTGATTTCAACCTCTGGAATATGTCACTGAACGATTGCCGGAAACTTGACCTTCCGTTTGAAGCACAGTGTGCCGCACTAAAGAACGTCAACTCCTCACCAACCAATACTCAATTTGCGGAGTACCACAAGAATATTATTAACAAATTCCCGAAATTATTCTCACCCGAATTGGGTTCGTGCAAACACTTTCAAGCGAAATTTAAGTTGATCGATAACGCCGTTCTAGTACAGATCTCATATCGCCAAATTCCATATGCCACGGAGAAGCCATTGGAAGACGAACTCTCATGTTTGGAAGCCCAGGACATCATCGAACGAGTATCTTCGTCGGACAGGAGCTCCCCCATCGTCATTGTCAAAAAGCGTGACGGAAGAATTCGGTTGTGTCCGGACTTCTCAACTGGCGTAAACTAATCGCTAAGAAGCGATACATATCCTTTACCTAATGTAGAAAGTATCATGTCAAAACTCAACGATAATAGCTTCTTTAGTATTCTAGATCTCAGTGAAGTATTCATGTAAATCGAAGTCGCAGAAGACCATCGAGACATCACTACTATTACCATCCCCAAGGGTCTTTTTAAATTCAAACGTCTCTCGTTTGGCATTAAAACAGCACCCGCCATCTTTCAACAGGCCATAGACCGTACGCTTTCCGGCTTAATCGGGGTTCACGCATACATCGACGATGTAATCGTCGCCGGAGCGACGCGCTCTGAACACGATACTCGTCTCTTGCTAACCTTACAACGCTTGGAAAATGAAGGCTGGAAACTAAGGCCGGAGAAATGCCAACTCGCGCTCCAAGAAATTAAGTATCTCGGACTCATTGTGAACTAGAACGGCATCGCTGCAGATCCAGAGTCCACATGTGCAATCGCTTCTATGCGCTTATATAAAGTCATCATGTGTACCAGAGGTACAATCACTACTTGGGTTGATGAACCACTATGGAAAATTCATACCACACCTTCACCAGATTAAACAGCCTCTTGAGGACCTCACAAGGAAAAACAAAACCTGGATCTGGGAACCTCAACACGATTCAGCGATACGTCAGATCAAAGAGATCATACTCAGTCCTCTCTTGCTGGAACATTTTGACCCCAAGAAGACACTAGTTGTGGCAGCCGATGCTTGCTACACTAGTATCGGCGGCGTCCTTTTGCAGCGAGATACAAACGGCAACGAGCGCGCTGTTTATCACATGTCTCAGAGCCTCACAGACGCGCAACGCAACTATTCACAACTAGAAAAGGAAGCACTAACTCTGGTGACGGCAGTCGAACGCCTACATAAATTCCTTTGGGAAAGAAAGTTCATCTTGCAAACAGACCATAAACCATTAGTCTCGTTGTTACAAACTGAAAATACTAAAGGCCTCAAAGCTACGGCAGCAGCTCGACTAAAAAGATGGGCCATCAGACTTTTAGGATACGATTTTCAAATAGAATACGTACGCACCCAAGATTTCGGCCAAGCAGACGCTCTATCTCGACTAATAGAAAAATTTCGTCAAGACAACCTCGAAGAAATCCAGGTAGCATGTGTCCGGACTGTAGAATCAGAACTACAACAGATCAAGAACTTCTCTATTGACCAATTCGGAAAAGATCTCTGTACGGAACTGAAATCGGCAATCTCAGATGACTCGGATCTTCAGGAAGTTATGAAAGCAATCAAAAACGAGTGGACTCTCCCCTCCACATCAAATACCGTGGAGCGTTTTAAGAAACGTCGGGACAATCTCTCTATCGTAGACCACACCCTACTTTTAGGCAACTGAGTGGTAATTCCACATCAATTGCAACATAAAGTACTGTCATCACTTCATTTAGGCCACCCAGGTATTAGAAGAATGAAACAACTAGCACGCGAGTTTGTTCACTGGTCTAAAATCTCAGAAGACATCGAGAACCTAGTCCGACACTGCGATGCTTGCGCGTTATCACGCAAATTACCTGTCAAAGTGTCGATCAGTTCATGGCCAACCACCACTAGACCACTAGAACGACTACATTTAGACTTCGCCGGACCTATTGATGGCCAATACTTACTTATTTTTGTGGACGCATATTTAAAGTTTATTGATGTGGCTATCACTTCTTCTATCTCGGCCAACCGCACGATAGTATTATGCCGCCAAACATTCTCAAGATACGGCTCACCTGAAGTACTGGTCAGCGATCATGGCACGCAATTCACAGCAAGTGCCTTCTCCAAATTCTGCAAAGATTTACACATCACTCATCTTTTCTCTGCTGTAAACCATTCCCAGTCTAACGGGCAAGCGGAGAGAACGGTGGATACGATCAAGAGGGCCATTGCCAAGAATTCTCTCAACTGGAAAAAGGAACTACAAGATTTCCTCTACAGCTACCGCTATACTCCGTGCTCTTCAACTCCCGAGGGCAAATCTCCAGCAGAATTATTCTTTGGCAGACGCATTATCACCTCATTTACCAAACTACTGCCAAAAATGGAAACTACGTCGTCCACCCCTTCAGCCGATCTTAAGGGAAATTCACGGAAGATGCAAACATATTTTGACCAACATCATGGTACTCATCAACGAAGTCTCAGGCCGGGAAATAGAGTCGTTATCGCCCTCAATAACGACAAACGTGAGCAAGGTGATATCACGGGCATTCTGTCAAAAGTCCGTTATATAATCCGCCTCGATGACGGCAGAACCATAAAATGCCACATCAACCACATTTGGAAAGGAGGTAGAACTCATACAGCCCAAAGTTCCCCCTCGGTGGACGACATGACGTTCTACGATAACCCTGCAGATCCGAACCCGACCCCCGCAATCGACAACCAACCAGGGGAACAATCGCCCCAACCAAGGGAGAACATCACGAACCAAGGTGGAGATAGTTGGGACCTGGGTCGCGGTGCTGGACGTAGAAGTGGAGGGCATTAAGGTAGGAATTTTTTATTTTTTATTTTTCTTATTATTTATTCTATTTTTATTTTCTTCGTGCATTTTTCCTTTTCTTTCTCTTTTCCTTCCCCTTTTTATTGTATAGTTCACTTCCGAATTCTTTTCGATTATCGTGTAGGGTCCGGTCCATAGGGAGTCCAATTTTTTCGATCCTCGGCGAACTGTTTTGTCGTACAGGAAGACTTTTTCTCCTACCTTGAGTTTAATTTCTTTAGTTTTTTTATCGTAATTTTCTTTAGTCTTTATTTTTTCGTTCTTCAGATGCTCCTTTGCAACTTGTTGCGAGGCGCATAATTTTTTATTAATTCCTGTGCATAACCATCGTATGTATACGTGGGCTTAGGCGGTTGCGATAATGTCGTCAGTAGTGTTGTTCGATGCCCGTAAATTAATTCGAAGGGTGTGAAACCTTTCGCCGTGTGCGATGTCGTATTATATGTAAACATCTCCCCAATCAGTGAAGAAACCCCCGCCAGACCTTCTCGCGTAAGGATTCAGCCCCAGAGACTTGTATTGGACCCGAAGGCCAAGTCCTACACCGAAATCTAGTTTCCTTGGGAGGGAGATGTTGGAGCATGTCCAGCCATCTCTGTATCGCACACGCCCCTGGGCCCAGGCAGTCGGGCGCTGGCATCGCGCTGGGGGGAAGGGCAGCACTGCGCGAACGCCCATGCTAGTCGGACGGCTCAAACGTTGTATAGAAATAAACAGTAGATTTCTGATTAACTTGGCTTCAATACGCCTGACCTCGTCACACCGACCTTCCTACATCTATACCTAACAGATACCTCGATCGCTTCTAGCCAATCGTGTTTCTAAATGAGTTCCCGGTCCGCAAAACTGATAGCCTGGAATATGTAATTTGATAGGAAGTGCATTTATCGCACGATTTAACAAACCGCTACCTCTTATAATTTTCGCTGGCATTTGCCACAATTTTTTATTAACGTTGTTGGACCGTCGATATGTGTTTGCTGCCACGACAAATTATAATGTCGCATGCATCGACGATATTGTCGAACCTTTGAATCAACTTTTATATGTTCGGAAAGCTTGTCCCATAATTGTTCCACGTAGCTATCAAAGTCTCGCGATAAAACAATCTTGGGGATAATCTGTAACTGCTCGGTGATAAGCTCGAGAATATAGCTGTTAACCGATAGAAGAAGAAACATTTTCGAGACTGAACGGTTTCGATGCGGTGCACCTCTATAAATAGGGCTCCGATGACTCATTTTCCAAAAATCTAATTTGAGATACGCGAGAGGAAACATGCGGTTTGTGCGACAAGGAACAATAATCAAAATGACAAATTTTGACGATGAAACACGAGTAACGTCCGAGAAAGAAATACGCAAGCATGGAAACATGCTGCCGATTACTATACGCGGCATCATTTGCGTTCATCCTTCGAACTGCGGTAAGACTAACGTGTTGATAAGTTTGATAGAAAGTCCACACGGTGTACGTTTCGAGAATGTGTACGTATGCTCGAAATCGCTTCAACAACCGAAATATCGATACTTAGAAAATTTGCTGTCACCGATTGACGAAATTGGTTATTTTACATTCTTTAATAATAGTGACGTTATTCCACCGAGCGAGGCGCTTCCGAATTCCATTTTTATCTTTGATGATGTGGCGTGCGATTAGCAAGATACGATAAGAGAGTACTTTGCAATGGGTCGACACTCGAGCGTCGACTGTTTCTATATTGGTCAAATGTATGCGAAGATACCCAAGCATCTTATACAATGCGAATTTACTGATTGTATTTAAACAAGATGGTACAAACTTGAAACATGTATACAACGATTATGTAAATATTGACATGTCTTACGACGATTTTCGCGCATTCTGTCAGAAATGTTGGCAACACAAGTATGGATTTGTAGTGGTTGATAAAGACAGTTCACAGACTAATGAACGATATCGAAAAGGATTTAACGATTTTGCAATACCGTAAAGTTAGTCACTATTGAAACATCGATCGAGCAACGTCTAAAAATTTTCGTCCGAGCGCAACATGATGACGACGATTGATTGTGACGATCGTGAGAAGATTGCGAGAGAGATTGCAAAAACGAGCGAATCAATCTGCAAAAAATATCTCTCTTTAAAAACTGGTCAAATGGAGGAAGACATTGCATTGGAGAGGCACTTTAAACCAATTACCGAACCTCTAAAACAGCTTGTCGAAAATACAATCACTGTGGAATCTAATGAAGCGAAAATCGAACCATCGAGTATGCTCGAAGACAAGCATCTGAAAAAGAGTCAAAATATGGAACAAAGCAAACACAGTCAAATATATTGTTGCGTCCCTGCGGGTCGTATAAGGCGGTTATTCATGAATCTGCTGTATTCGTCTCCGGGAGAACGTTGCTAAGCGTTGTTGTTAAACAACGGCGGACATCTTGAGAGAGATCGGCCATCTTGAGTCTCGCGACGGATGTGATTCCGGGCGGACATATTTGAGATACGATTACCGTTATTACCCGTTCTGTGTTCCTTGTTCAATTGTGTGTTCTGTGTTATTATTAAAGTTCCTTTTGTTCTTTTAAAAGAGTGTTAATCATTTACGTCGCGGTACGCGAGTGCCGTTTGTGTCGCGCGTGTTCGAGTATTATCGAAGTCGACGCGCGGACGCAACATTTTGGGGGCTCGTCCGGGATACGATACGGCGGACTGTTTTGTGTACTTTAAAAGAAAAGCGTGAGCTATGGCAATGGAGCAACAGGATCCAATAACGGGAGTTTCCACACGAAAGAGAGTTCGTGCTACGACGACGCCTCAAGATGCGACATCGGGGCCAACGTTGGAGGCAATTACTCTTTAATCCACAATGCGAGAAATTCGGGAGCTTCGCGAGGAGCGATTGCGGATGCGAGCAGCATTTGAATCGCAACTGCGTGAGCGGGATAGTGAGCTTTGCCGAAAGAAGGAGATTTTCCGACAACGGCAAACACAGCTAAGTCCATCTAATAATAGAGATTCGGTAGCTTGAAGCCAAAATTCTTTTTGAAAAAATGAACTCGGTTATAAATTGAAACCCGTTAATTAAATAATAATAATTATATGTTACTATTTTCAATTTTAAGTGAATGTTCTTGCGTGTGTTTGTTTTCTTTGCTTGTGTTTAAGGAAATAATTTCTTGGAGAGATGATGAAAGGTGAAAAGAGGGGAGGAGAGTTCTACGGAAAGAAACGGAATTGTAAGGAAGAAGAGCATTATTTTGATAGAAGACTGCCTCACCCGCGGTTTTTGAGCCATGGTTTTCCCGTCGGGTCTTAGGGCGAATGCCGAGGCAGGGGCTTGAGGAGTCCTCTTTTGAGGATGTCGGGTCCATGGTAGATACCCCCCTCTTGTCCGAAGATTCGCTCCCTTTTGAGATGCGGAGATGCAGCAGCTTTGAGTATTTCCGAGAATAAGGCGAACTACGGGGGACGGCTACTGTAGTTTCAAGATGTATCAAAGTCGATTGGGTTCTGGATTTTAACGGTGCTCGGTAACCTGCAGCAGCAGCTCAGGGTAGAGCAGGAAACCGTTTTTGTGCCCTGGAGTCGACGTTGGATGTTCTTATCAAACGGGTTCGATGACAGTATCCTGTATATTCCTGGAGGGTGTGTGATTGGGGCCGATAAATAATGGCGCTCGGTAACCTGTAGCAGCAGCTCAGGGTAGAGCAGGAAGTCATTAAGGCACCCTGGAGTCAACGCCTTGGAAGAAGAGGACAACGATCAACCCATTTAATTTGGAAGAGCCCTCATTGATTGTCGGGACGACAATTTTGAAGAGGGGGAGTAGTGTTGCGTCCCTGCGGGTTGTCTAAGGCGGTTATTCATGAATCTGCTGTATTCGTCTCCGGGAGAACGTTGCTAAGCGTTGTTGTTAAACAACGGCGGACATCTTGAGAGAGATCGGCCATCTTGAGTCTCGCGACGGATGTGATTCCGGGCGGACATATTTGAGATACGATTACCGTTATTACCCGTTCTGTGTTCCTTGTTCAATTGTGTGTTCTGTGTTATTATTAAAGTTCCTTTTGTTCTTTTAAAAGAGTGTTAATCATTTACGTCGCGGTACGCGAGTGCCGTTTGTGTCGCGCGTGTTCGAGTATTATCGAAGTCGACGCGCGGACGCAACAATATCATTAAACGATTCGCTAATAACTTCTACTCCAAATCAATCAAAATATAAGCGAATGAAACAATTATCGATTGCGGTTACTTCTACTCCGATAAATAACGTACAACCAAGTCAAATATTGCACGGAAGACCGTCTCCATCTGTGCATGAAATTTTCGAAACCACGCCCGAAATGCTTGTGACGTCGGTTCAACATCTATGACAAACGTCCGAGGGTCAAAATACATTGCGCGATTACTTAGGCCCACTAGAGCAAAAATATGTGGGAGCTATTTTGAGCCAAGATAAAAATACCAGTATGGATTATGTATACGGTGTTAAATTTTACAACGAAGGAATGATGATGGGTGACAAAATTTTTGATGTGAATAAAGATGACAATATAATTATCGGTGGAATAAAATACGTGGGAACACCAGGTCTCTATGAGTTGATTTTCAAGAGAATGCCCGACGGTGACGTATACACTGACGATGATATTGTTATAGCCCAAAACGGCTATAACCAAATTAGTATAATTATTAATTATTAAATATTATTTTAATACGTCTTCCGATTATAACTCGAAGCCGGGGAAGACGTATAGAGTTACGAGCGCAATCGCTGACAAAGCGAGCCACGCGCGGAGTCCACGCGATCATGAGACTTGAAGAACGACACTCCGGAAATGCAAGCAAAGAAACTTTACTTTGAATTTACGTAGCTTGCATCTGGATTTTTTCCATTCGAAAACGAGCGACACGACCACCTATGGTCCTGTCACTAAGTTATCCCCTCCGAAAACTAATCAAACAGGAGATGATAAAACTACCCACCTCGAACGAGCGGCAGGCAGTCCTAATCGTAAAATTACACGAAGCAATCATAATCATACAATTATACAGTACAGTCGAACTTAACAAAAGCAATCAGGAGACGGATAATTGTAATCGTTTTAATAATAAAGAACGTCCCAATTGATCTCGCGACGGCAGCCGCGATATCAGGCACGCAACTCTATACCGCGATAAGCCGAGTTAAAGTGCGAAAAAAAAAAGATTTAAAGCTGATGTATTCGAATAAACGACTTTTATTCTTTCTAATACGATTACATATTTAATGAAAACGGCGAGAAGACTCTGTACGATTCTGAGCTCCTAAGTTTCAAGTAGCCGATGATCCCAACAAAATCCCTGTGCCACGGAGGCACAACACAATTGGTGGCAGCGGTGGGATGTACCAAAGGATCGCCAGCCAACTCACCGAATAAAGACCTGTAAAAAATCAATAGAGTAAATAACAGGCACGCCAGCAAACAAGTTGAAGCTGACGGACATAAGCAGAAGCAACATATACGGACGACACAAGCTGTACCAGAATCACGGCCAAGCAGCTGAAACCCGAGTAGGAATGCCAGTGTCCAAGGACCAACGCCGACCTACGATATCTCTAGGGGTGACGCATCGCCGCCGGACAACGACCGCCGTACAACGAGCATCAGGCCCCCAGTTTTATCAGCCGCCGAACGAGAGATTGCAGCATCAGCAACCTACTGACCCAGTGAGCGAACATGCAAGCCATTTTATTATTGTAAGTCCGTAATATACTTGTAATTGCGTGAATGTCGGAAGGTTCTAACGTACCAAAACCGATAGCGAACCGATCGTGGTTATTAAGCGAACCAGCGCGACAAGCGATTAGCTTAAGTCTAATAACGCGAGAAAATTTTGATAACGCGCGAAAAAATTTAGAAACTCAATACTCGAGCGAAAGCGAGCCCGAGTTACCGGAGAATGTCGTCATCGAACGCGAATTTCCGTTTAATAGTTTCGACAAAAGCCTATTTCCGTGTGATACGACTGACCTCACTGACCACACTCAACGCGAGACTAGACGAACGAGACCGTTTATTAGCATAACTCCAAGTAACGTGACTTTAAGTCGCGAATTCTCGTTAACTTCTTACGAGAGCGACCTGTTCGATCCGGAAGAAATTTACCGTCAACAAGAAAATAAAATGGCCGAATCGCGAAATCTGCACGAACGTACTCCCACAAATCCGCCGCAAGGCGCGGTAGACGAAGAAATAGAAAACATGTGACGATCCATCCGTCAGATGGACCGAAATATAGCGGAGGCAGATCGCACGCCGTCTCCCGAGATAAACCGCGAAGAAGGAGGAGATTACACACAGCTCATCCACATTTTAAATGAAATACGCGCGGAAATTAATTCATTAAACAGACGAGTGACGCGACTAGAAAGCGCGAACGCACAATTACCCCGTCATACAGATAATCGCAGGGAAGACGATAACGATGCGTTTAAAACGACATACGGGCGAACTGGACGCGATATCAGAAATCGACGAAGCGTCGCCCCGAATTATCTGCCGTTAAAGGAAGCAAGAGTAATGATTCCCGAATTTGACGAAACATCGCGACATAAATTACAAGAATTCTTAAACGCATGCACGTTCGCCATCCAGGACATAAACCCCGCGGACGAAGAGTCGTTAATTCGAGCGATTTTATATAGAAAATTAAAAGGAAAAGCCATGCAGGATTTCGAGACGCGAGATATACAAATGTTCGATGAATTATAGCAGCAATTCGAAACTTGTTACCGGTCTAAACAAAGTACTACACATTTACAAATCGAGTTCAATTCATTAAGACAAAAGTCAAATGAAACCGCATACGCTTTCGGACAACGCGTTGATTTACTAGAAAAGAAATTGTACGATTCTATGATTGAAGGAGAAGAGCACTCCTCATTATCAAAACGAACGATCCAACAAACGATTAAGAAACAAGTGTTAATAAACTTCCAAATCGGATTACGCGACGAATTAAAAATATTCGCACGCGCGTAACGATATACGACGCTGCAAGAAGCGATAACGGGCGCGAACGCCGAAGAAAAACTATCGGACGGCTAGAACAAGCAACTTTCCGAATAAAAATAAATACGAATCGAGTAATTCGCGACAGATTCGAAGTTCAACTCCGCAATGCTTTAAATGTGGAAAAAACGGACATTACGAACGCTATTGTCGGAGTAGTCGCTACGCGCTTCCTAAACCGGAAAAATCCTCGCGGATAAATGCAATAAATAAATATTGCAAACATTGTAAAAAATCCGGGCACATTCGCGACGAATGCTGGAGTTTGAACGGTAAACCGAAAACTAATACAAATAAAATAAAAGACGGTAACCAGAAAAAACCGCGCGAAGAAAATACACGCGACCGAAAAAATCTGCGACAACAAAAACGAGATTCCGAGTCCGACGGTAGAAGCAGCGAAGATAAAAATGAATCTAAATAGAAATTACCGCGGCCTGCGTCCGAATATCACGTTACGCATATTAAAGATATGCCGAGCACACAGAAGAAGACGGATTTATTGTTAATAACACTACCCATGCGACAAGCAAAGGATGAAAAAATACGGATGTTATACGATTCAGGATCGACCATCTCGTTCATAAAATTAAAGCAATTAAAGGGCGACACACCCATATACGAGGATAAAATCGCGCTCACCGGCATAACCGGACATAAAGTACACACAATAGGAAAAATGTACGCCACAATTAAAATAAACGGACACAAATTAAAACATGCATTTTACGTAGTAAGGGATGACATTCCGATCGAATACGAAAGAATTCTAGGAATCGATTTCTTTCGACAACACTCAGTATCCTGCGATTACAAACAAAACCAATTAAAAATAGGAAACGCCGTGCTAAACTTCCATTCGTTTAATAAAATAATTCTAAAACCGCGCAGTGAAACCATTGTAAAAGCGGCAACCAATCAAAATTGAATAGGAATGGTACGAGCAGAAGAAATAGCCCCAGGAATCTATATCGGAAATTGCCTAGTAGAATCAAAAGATCACGCATGCCCCGTTAGTGTCATGAATACGACCGATACAGAAATCGAAATACAGACACCGTACGTTATTCTCGAAGATGTAGAATGCGACAGTGAATCCGAAATACACACTATACAAACGAAGAAAAACTCTAAACCTACTACCTCACGATACTCGCAAATTTGACAACTATTACGAACACAGCATCTAAATTCATAAGAAAAACAGGCACTCTTACGGATATGCAAAGAATATTTCGATACGTTCCAGTTGGATGGAGAACCACTGACATGCACCGCGACGGTAGAGCACGAGATAAACACGCGTGCCGACACCTCACCGGTAAACACGAGACCGTATCGCCTTCCGAAAAAGCATAAGACGGAAGTAAATAAACAAGTGCAAGAAATGTTAAAAAACGGCATAATCCGAACAAGCGCGAGTCAATGGAACGCACCCCTATTAGTGGTACCGAAAAAAGCCGATGCATTTGAAAAACCAAAGCTCCGAATAGTAGTCGATTTTTGGAAGCTAAATGATCTGACGATAGGTGACCCATTTCCACTGCCCAACATCACCGATATATTGGATCAGTTAGGAAACGCCAAATATTTTACTACTTTAGATTTGGCATCAGGATATCGCCAGATACCGATGGTCGAACGAGATAAGAATAAAACAGCATTTTCAACGCCCTACGGACATTACGAGTTTAATAGAATGCCGTTTGAATTAAAGAATACGCCAGCAACATTCCAGCGATTGATGAATTCAGTTCTGACAGGAATACAAGGACTAAAATATCTAGTTTATCTGGATGACATCGTTATATATGGATCAAGCCTAGAGGACCACAACAAACGACTCAAGGAAGTACTACAAAGACTTCGAAAAAATAATCTAAAATTCCAGCCAGATAAATGCGAATTTTTACGCAAAGAAGTGATTTATTTAGGTCACATTATTTCGGAGAATGGAATATCTCCGGATCCGTCAAAATTAACGGCAATAAAAGAATTTCCGACGCCGAAGAAAGTGAAGGATATACAATCTTTCATAGGACTAGCCAGATACTATAGGAAGTTCATAGAAGACTTCTCAAGAATAGCCAAGCCACTAACTAAATTAAAGAAGAAAACAGAAAAATTCGAGTGGACGATAGAACAGCAAAATCCTTTTGAAATATTAAAAGAAAAATTAATGACAGCGCCAGTGCTAAGATATCCAGACTTTACTCAAGAATTTATAGTGACTACCGATGTCTCCGACTATGCAATTGGAGCAGTACTGTCACAAGGAAAGGTAGGCAATGACCGGCCAATTGCTTACGACAGCAGAGTTTTATCGCGGGCGGAGCAGAACTATAATACAACAGAGAAAGAATTATCAGCAATTGTATGGGCTGTAAAACATTTTAGGCCATACGTATACGGTACGAAATTCAAAATCGTAACCGATCATAAACCATTAATCTGGTTATTTAATGTAAACGATCCCGGATCGAGATTGATCCGATGGAGATTAAAACTCGAAGAGTATGATAATGAAATCATTCATAAAGTCGGACGAGCGAACGCGAACGCCGATGCACTGAACCGCAATATAAAAAGAGACGCATATGAAACAGAAGAGGAGCGAGAAGTCCTCGCAATAGAAGAAGAAACGAACTTCGACGAAGAGAAAAAATATACGGAGGAAGAGAAGAAAGATAAAGGCAAACTATGAAAAGGATGTGGCACCACTTCACTCAGAATACGACGACCATTTAAACAATCCACAGAAATATGGAGTGAAAACGGCTCCGTAGAGACACGGTAGTGTCTCGCGCCAAGTCACGCGAAGCAAAGACCACGCGTAGTAATAGCGAGGCACCCCGGGTATCTATACGCGAGTCGGATAGTTGAGAGTACCTTAGATTACCAGATCTGAATAACGGCTGAACCGATCGAATTCTTGATAAGCTTAATCGATAGCTTGGGTTCGATTTATATAAGGAAAGTGTTTTTATTTTCGCTCTGCATGTTCTATAAAGCAAAGATATTACGAAGCAAAGTCGAAATGTGGAAATTTTCATGTAAGAAACGTCACCATCTCCATCATCATCATCATCGTCGTCGTCGTCCCCTTTACCGCTATATATGTATACAACACATGCATAGAATATAGTGGTATTATGCTACACGTATATATACACGTACACAACACACATGTAATAATGGCAATGTATTCTTGTACGGTTGGCGTCTTTGACGAAAGATTGCGCTAACGGCGCTTCGATGTTACTGCTTGCATGCATCCATACTTGCTTTTGACAGGTATAGGTTAAGTTTGCAAAATGCCGGGTGCAGTGTTCGTACGCTTTCATTTATAAAAAAGTAAAGATGCAAAATTCTTCGTAATACTTGTGGATAGTTGGATCAGGTATATCTCATTTATATTAGAGAAAACTAAAACATTACAAAAGTAATTTATGTATATGTAAAAACAGAACAAAACATAGCAATACATATATTTATAAAAAAAAGATGTGTGTATTCTATAATATGTTTATTATAAGATATGTATGTGTATATTTTATAGATTCAACTACCCAGAAGTATCAGCAAGAATTTTGTAGCTTTACTTTTTTATAAATGAAAGAGTGCTATGCTATATAATGTTACACTCTGGAAAATTTAACGTCAAATACCTATCAAAAACCAGTATGGATAACTGCGAACAGTAATATAGGCATACGCACACAAGAATCTAGTATATTTGAATGCATTTGTTAAAGGAGTGTCATCATATAGTTATTCGTCATGCATCATATGACTACAGATAAGTATAAATAACATTGGTGAAATGCAGTCTGTGTGTAAAGTTAATGCATATCTTATGAATAATTTATAAATATTCATTTATTTTTCAGTGGAAGTAGAAGAATTTTTCAAGCTGTTGATAAGATTTTGACAAAGCCTGTGGCATCATGTTTATTGCAAATTAACATATTATAGTTAATTCTTATTTCGATGTGAATGCATTGCTTGCAATAGATGAAGCATGTTCTAGTATTGTTAATGAATATAATAGATTTGTTACGTTGTATTTTTCTATCTGTCGGAATGCTATTTCGTATATATATTTGACAGAAGAAATTTATTATTAAAACTGATATTATTGATTATTTTGTTCTTTTTAGTATTAAGACAAGGATTGGATGCAATATGTTGGTTTGCAATAGACGTGTTGCCGCAGACTTTATCAAAATCTTAACAGCTTGAAAAATTTTTCTAGTTCCATTGAAAAATAAATGTATTTATAAATTTATTATAAAAATTTATAAATTATTAAAAAAAAATAGATAAATATAGTTATTCGTCATGCATCATATGTAACTATAGATAAGTATAAATAACATTGGTGAAATGCAGTCTGTGTAAAGTTTAATGCATGTCTTATGAATAATTTATAAATACACATTTATTTTTCAGTGGAAGTAGAAGAATTTTTCAAGCTGTTGATAAGATTTTGACAAAACCTGTGGCACCATGTTTATTACAAATCAACATATTGTAGTTAATTCTTGTTTCGATGCGAATGCATTGCTTGAAATAGATGAAGCATGTTCTAGTATTGTTAATGAATATAATAGATTTGTTACGTTGTATTTTTCTATCTGTCGGAATGCTATTTGGTATATATATTTGACAGAAGAAATTTATTATTAAAACTGATATTATTCATTATTTTGTTCTTTTTAGTATTAAGACAAGGATTGGATGCAATATGTTGGTTTGCAATAGACGTGTTGCCGCAGACTTTATCAAAATCTTAACAGCTTGAAAAATTTTTCTAGTTCCATTGAAAAATAAATGTATTTATAAATTTATTATAAAAGTTTATAAATTATTTAAAAAAATAGATAAATATAGTTATTCGTCATGCATCATATGTAACTATAGATAAGTATAAATAACATTGGTGAAATGTAGTCTGTGTAAAGTTAATGCATGTCTTATGAATAATTTATAAATACACATTTATTTTTCAGTGGAAGTAGAAGAATTTTTCAAGCTGTTGATAAGATTTTGACAAAACCTGTGGCATCATGTTTATTACAAATCAACATATTGTAGTTAATTCTTGTTTCGATGCGAATGCATTGCTTGAAATAGATGAAGCATGTTCTAGTATTGTTAATGAATATAATAGATTTGTTACGTTGTATTTTTCTATCTGTCGGAATGCTATTTGGTATATATATTTGACAGAAGAAATTTATTATTAAAACTGATATTATTCATTATTTTGTTCTTTTTAGTATTGAGACAAGGATTGGATGCAATATGTTGGTTTGCAATAGACGTGTTGCCGCAGACTTTATCAAAATCTTAACAGCTTGAAAAATTTTTTTAGTTCCATTGAAAAATAAATGTATTTATAAATTTATATAAAAATTTTTAAATTATTAAAAAAATAGATAAATATAGTTATTCGTCATGCATCATATGTAACTATAGATAAGTATAAATAACATTGGTGAAATGCAGTCTGTGTAAAGTTAATGCATGTCTTATGAATAATTTATAAATACACATTTATTTTTTAGTGGTAGTAGAAGAATTTTTCAAGCTGTTGATAAGATTTTGACAAAGCCTGTGGCATCATGTTTATTGCAAATCAACATATTGTAGTTAATTCTTGTTTCGATGCGAATGCATTGCTTGAAATAGATGAAGCATGTTTCAGTATTGTTAATGAATATAATAGATCTGTTATATTGTATTTTTCCATCTGTCAGAATGCTATTTGGTATATATATTTGATAGAAGAAATTTATATTAAAACTGATATTATTCATTATTTTGTTCTTTTTAGTATTGAGACAAGGATTGGATGCAATATGTTGGTTTACAATAGACATGTTGTCGCAGACTTTGTCAAAATCTGAACAGTTTGAAAAATTTTTCTAATTCCATTGAAAAATAAATGTATTTATAAATTTATTATAAAAATTTATAAATTATTAAAAAAAAAAAGATAGAAATAGAAATAAAATATAAATAGAAATTTATAAGACTTAATTGCACACACAGACTGTGTTTCACCAATATTACTTAAACCTATAATTGCATATGATGCATGACAAATAACTATATGATGACAATCCTTTGACAAATGCATTTGAATACACTGGATTTCTTTTTACATCTTTCGTTTTTTATATATAATCAAGATACAAGACGGATTAATCAAACAATTTATAGCATAGCACAAGCATATATAATATTATATTTTAATTTTAATGATAATAATTTTTTTAAAAAAAGAATGTACAAATAAATATTGTTCAATAGAAATCAAATAAATAAAAGGGTTGCTTTTTATAATTCAGAAATATGATAGATATATTAATTTTGACTATTATATATATAGATATATTAATTTTGAGATATATTAATTTCTGACTGCTCGTAAACATATGTATAGTAGCAAAACATGTACATGACACATTAAAAAAAAAAAAGAAATGATAACTGCTAAAAAATTACTTTTTTAAAAAAAAGTGAAAAAAAGCGCCAAGTGCACGCGCATAAGCGTCTTTTACTATAAAAGAACTCTTATACAAAATAGTGTTATTTTAATTATTTTAATACAAAAACACTGTCACATCCAAACTAAAAAATTGTTTCACAAAATAGTTGTTTTAATTTTCTACAAAAATAATGTGATATATGATAAAAATATTGTGCCAAATAATAAAAATTTATGTTACAAAATTTATTTATTATTATTTCTAATATTAAGAATTGTATCAAATTGCAATGTGATTAAAATAGTGGAACATATTTAAGTGAAAGAAATTTTTTATTAAGAAAACAAATTTCAGTATAAAATAACTTTTTAATTAGAGAAAAACTTGGCGCTGCAAAAATTCAAAATGTAAATAATACGTTAATTAGCATATGTTCAGTTTAGCAGCGCCAAGTTTTTCTCTAATTAAAAAGTTATTTTATACTGAAATTTGTTTTCTTAATAAAAAATTTCTTTCACTTAAATATGTTCCACTATTTTAATCACATTGCAATTTGATACAATTCTTAATATTAGAAATAATAATAAATAAATTTTGTAACAAATTTTTATTATTTGGCGCAATATTTTTATCATATATCACATTATTTTTGTAGAAAATTAAAACAACTATTTTGTGAAACAATTTTTTAGTTTGGATGTGACAGTGTTTTTGTATTAAAATAATTAAAATAATTGCGATATACAGCCTCACAGGCCCGCTCAAAAGGATCGCGCGGCAAAATAGGGCAGCACAAAGTAGAACTATTGCACGTCCTGCATATCAAGTCAGAAGGGTTGGACACAGATTCCAAACACCAAAAACAGAAATTATAAGATTCCATGACTACTAGCGAGTATGTCACCGAACGAACGTCAATAGGAGACTGAACACTAAACGAAATGACCCATCGAAAAGCATGCAGAAAAATCATCTCAGAAAAAAGATACTAACTGATAACAATGATACTCGCGTGATATAATCGCGAGATAAAAAACTGAAGTATATAATATTACAGGATACTCGTCAGCTGGAACAGCCGACGGTCCGAGGGTCTCACGGAGTCATATGAAACGGACTCACAGTATGAAATTCAAGAATTTCAACATAATCCAGGCCTATACTTTGAAAAAATTGGACAGCTATACTACGTCAAGGGAACATGGAAATTAGAACTAAATTAGATCTAACAATATTAAACGACAGATACGAACAAATATTGAAGTATTTGCAACAAACAGAAACGATGTGCGATACAATGAGACTACAGAATCACTACCATCGAGACGCTTGCAATAATCTTGAAATTATAGCGAAACGAGAAGCAAAATATCTCAAAAACGTAATGACACAAATTCAGACAATATATAAACCACCGACTAACAGACGCAGAGGACTGATAGATGGAATAGACTCGATAGCAAAAACATTGTTCGGAACAATGGACGCGAATGATGAAAAACACATTAATGAACAATTAAATTTATTAGAAAATAAGCAACAAACGATACAATACGTGGTCCGAACTCAAATAAAAGTAGTAAATAATACTATAGCACATATTTAAAAATTAGAAAATATAATAGATCGAAATGAAAAACTTTTACAAAAACGGGTAACGGTATTGTATACGCGCCGAAATAAATAAACATTTTATAATAATCACCGCAGTTATAACAGAATTAATACGCGACGCGGAAAATACAGTCGAATATTTGACATATATACGCAAAGAAGCAATGCATCCGAAATTAATGCCGATAGAAACGATTATTACACATTTAAAAGAAGCAACACAACAATTACAACAAGGAATGTATTTCCCGTTTAAAGTTCACGCGGAAGATTGGCTAGCGATAGAGGAATATACCACAATAAGCGCGTTTTACGATAAAAGAAATATTTATATCATATTGCGATTCCCATTAATTACACAACCGAGTTACGATATTATAAATATAATTACATTTCCCTTACCGATGAATAATAACATATTTACTGTAACCGAAATAAATAATAAAATAATTGCAATAGATAAGGAAAAATTAACTTATCTTAGTATAACGGAAAACGATTTAAAAATTGTATAGAAATAAATTCCAAATATACGTGTGAAAATACGATACCAATATATCGCATGAATCAAAACGCACCGTGCGAAATACAAATATATACACTATCACAACACAATCGTAACACACAACTCATAAGCTCGAAAAATGCGATCTGGACAACACTACACAGCCGCACACTTGGTTATATGCAACCGCGGCCGACCAACAAATAACGATATAATGCGATAATCGACACGAACACAAAAGAATAATTAAAAATACAGGAAAAATCACATTAAAAGTAAAATGTAAATTAATGACAACTGATATGACGATACAGTCAATAAAAACAGTATACGAAACAAATGTTACATCCTAACGACTCCACGATTCCTTCCTTCCGCGAAGTTGCGGCAACGATAGTCGATTAGTGATAAAAATGAATCGTTCGGTAAATAGAGCATCTTGTGCCACACATTTCTTAAACATTTAGTCACTTGTCAATATCTATATCTATGAGTAACCGTGAGAAAGACGCGAGAGACCGGTGACGAAACCGCGCCGATCGCCTAAAAATAAATAAAAATCAGTAGATACCTTTGCAATAGAATTTTCCAGCGGAAGAATAAATTGATACCGAAAAGATAATAAAATTCCTTCTAACGAAATATCTGACGAATACAACTAAATCAATAATGACGAAACTTCTGTAACAAAATATTCAGTAAATACAGCTGCACTAATATTGATAAAAATAATCATAAGGAAGTAAGACTTTTTCTAATCAGATCACGTGCGCAAGGGAAATCTAATGCTCAAGAGACTCTGAACTGATATCGAGATCACCAATCGACGATCACCACGGGTGAAAATTCGAAAAGTAAGAGAAACACCCCGCCTAATGAGGACACTAGCACAATTTTTAATTCGTTAAGATGAAGAATCCCCACTTCTGCAGAATTTCAATTCGTCGAAGTTTTGGAAGATTCCCACTCTTAGAAATTAGAATACATCCCGAAAAGAGAGTTATAAAAAGAGGACTCGAAGGGACTTATACACTTATTCTCCGGTCTTCAGCTTCACACAGTCTTACTCTGTGCTTTTGCACCGTAATTCGCGAGTTAGGCACTTGTGCCACCAGTGTCTTCACTTGGCATCATCTCCAGAGCAACCATGAATCGAACATCGGGCTGCCGACATGAGACACAGAGCGAAACACCGTACAAATTCGCCACCCCTCCACCTCTGAATTACTATTTAAAAAAGTACGTTTTATTGAATAATTTTTCTTTTCCTCCTTTTTGTCTTGTTTTTTTATTTAAATCAAAACTTACCGAAGAATGTTGCATTCTTTTTAAATCATCAACCCGTTCCGGCAATAAGTCTTAGAAAATTTTGAATCCTTAATCTAACACATATGCGAGCGACCAATTTTATATTTTTGACCGTTCTTAACATATACACTTATTTACTTATACATATTGATTTTGATTTTATTTTTTTTATCCTTTAATCAAATATATTTTTATATTGTATTAACCAGTCAGAACCTAAATATTAACGATAAAATCATTCCCTTGCATTCTAACTGATGTCCTCCGTATTAATGTAACATCCGCAAATTAAAACACACACATACACACGTACACTCACCGAGAAATTATAATCAACAATATTTTATTTTTATTTTTTATAATCATGTATATCCACCATTTACTTTAAAAATGATTAAATTTATACTTGTTAATTAAAAATCAAAATAACTCTTTATTAACCCCCACTCATTCCTAGTCGAAAGATCGCACTTGGTCCCATCCCGTGTAAAAGAGATTAAATTTTCTTACCGAAAAGGGACCACCGAACGAACGTCTGAATAACCAGCGTAATAGCGACTCAGTCGTTTACCTGCTTTTCAAACCTGTAAGTTCGTTCGACCCGATTCCAAACGCCACGAGACGTTTAACTTCGGGATAATAAAAGATAGTTGTTGCGCCCTTCCATTGACTCATCCTTCCTCGAGTCTGGACGTAACACAAACATAGAAACCTACTTAAGAGGATGCCGGAGCGACGGGCGAACTCCGACGGGTTAGCGCCCTCATCTAAGCGTAACTAAAATTATCGATAATACCGACCGAAATTATCGATAATATCAATAATTTTAGTTCCGCTGTTACCAATATTAATATTTCTGCATGTTTTATGCATATTTGTGAAAGAGAATTGTGTTCAATGTGTTGAAATCGGACAACATCGTGTATTTCTACTGCTCTATTGCCTCGCAGGCATATCTAAGCGTATTTAAGCGTATAGATAACAGTATAATATAGACGTGTCTGCCTTTATCACATATTTGAAGATAATTTCACATTGTCCATACGGGCTATGTGTGTTCCCATATATCTTCCAAGAGGAATAACATTTGGTTAGGTGTTATATATATAATTGTGTATATATATATGTATATGTATAATATGTACATAGACGTATACAGATGTATGTGTATGATATATATACATATATTCTGAATATTATCGTGTAACTTTCTATAAGTTGCGATCTATGCAATGCAGCTAATTTTTTTCAATCGATATAACCAATGGATATATAACAACAATGTATTATTTATACAAATATATATTATATTGTCTTTTTTTTGTTCGTATACATAAATGTTTATATATTTGTAATAAAGATTTATAATACATTGTTTGTCTCGATCGCAACAGAATAATATATCGCCTCTGGCATATATTTTTTAACACACATGCAAATCGCATCTAGTGTGAAATAACAACCAGCTCACGAATTGATCGCCTCTGGCACATAATTTTTGACACACATGCAAATCGCATCTAGTGTGAAATAACAACCAGCTCACGAACTGACCGCCTCTGGCAGATATTTTTTAACACACACGCAAATCGCATCTAGTGTGAAATAACAACCAGCTCACGAACTGACCGCCTCTGGCATATATTTTTTAACACACACGCAAATCGCATCTAGTGTGAAATAACAACCAGCTCACGAACTGATCGCCTCTGGCATATATTTTTTAACACACACGCAAATCGCATCTAGTGTGAAATAACAACCAGCTCACGAACTGATCGCCTCTGGCATATATTTTTTAACACACATGCAAATTGCATCTAGTGTGAAATAACAACCAGCTCACGAATTGATCGCCTCTGGCATATAATTTTTGACACACATGCAAATCGCATCTAGTGTGAAATAACAACCAGCTCACGAACTGACCGCCTCTGGCATATATTTTTTAACACACACGCAAATCGCATCTAGTGTGAAATAACAACCAGCTCACGAACTGATCGCCTCTGGCATATAATTTTTGACACACATGCAAATCGCATCTAGTGTGAAATAACAACCAGCTCACGAATTGATCGCCTCTGGCATATAATTTTTGACACACATGCAAATCGCATCTAGTGTGAAATAACAACCAGCTCACGAATTGATCGCCTCTGGCATATATTTTTTAACCAAAGCGAACATGCAAAACGCATTTGGTGTCAAATATTCTTAAAACAACCAGCTCACGAATTGACCGCCTCTGGCTAACTAACTACTGTAGCACTAACTACTATTATAAAATACAAATATAATAAATTTTCAATAAAATATCAAAATAAGCAAAAGACTGCGTTCTTATTTTTCAGAGATTTATGTTATACATTCGGCATTACTTTATATATATATATATATATATATATATATATATATATATATATATATATATATATATATATACACTGTGTGTACACACACGCGCGCGCGCACACTACCGGGCGCACATCGGTGAACCGCGCTGTAGCTGTAACAGCTGAGCGCTCACGCACACTACCAGGCGCGCGGCTCACCGACGTGCGCCCGGCTAAAAGTCGGCGCTGATTGATCAGAATTTACTCAATAATAACTCCTTTATGAAGAGTTATAGAAAAAAATGTTACAGGACTTTTCTGTTCAGAATAACACCCTCTACCTTCCCTTAAAGGGTGTTGCGCGAATTTTCGGACAACCTGTGTAAATATACCTTATATATAAATAATACTAACCTCTTGACCCTTATTCTTTTTAAGGAAAGTCTTCGGACAGAGAGAGGCAAGCGTTTATCATTATATTTTTGTCCCATTATGTGGACACACTATATATTAAAAATTAAAAACACAAAAACACAGTTTTTTGACTTCAACGTGTTATAACGCGTTATAACGGTTGAGCGCGCGATAATCTCTTGTTACGCGTATGTACAAAACACACGCGACAAACTGAGACTGAGCTGCCGCGCACTGATATGATCGCGTTCGTCTGTTTGCATGTGTGTGTGCGTACAGCCGACTTACTGCCCGATACGTACATACTTACGTACTGACTGCTATAGATATCGCGTTATATTTATATTTATACTAATAAAATCCAAAATGTAATGTTTCAGTTTTTATTTTGTAAAATGTTTATATTTTGTACATAAGGAAAGATCCCCGATGCTATAGAATCGACAAAAGCGAGAGCAAGAAAGAATGAAGGAGCAAGCGAGTTGACAAACATCAAAGTGTTCCGAAGTCTCGCTCGCCAGGCTCCCTTTATCTGTAATCTTTGACGTGTATATGTCATCTTATTATAGAAAATAAAATCTCTGTATTTCGCATTTTATATATCTGAAAATAATTGTAATGGATTAATTACATTTTTGCGATTAAAATGACACTAAATATGACATAAATCGGATTATTTTTAATGAAATAAGTAATCATAATTTTAATTATATAATTGATTAGAAATTATCCGATTTCGTGTTTCGTTTTATTTTAATTGGTAAAATATCATGAATTCATTGTAATTATTTTCAGATCAATAAGCGCGAAAAACAAAAATTTTACAGTAACGGTATATAACGCGAGAGATTATAGATAAAGCGAGCCTCGCGAGCGAGACTTCGGAAGTCTTTCATGTTAGCTATCTCGCTTGCTCCTCCTTCGGTCTCTCTCTCTCTCTCTGTCTCTGCGTGTTCTTTAGGGTCTTCTTTCATTCCCATTATTATAATCTTTTATTTGTTCGACTTTTATTCTTTCTATTCTTGTTTTCCTATATATGATAATAAATTAATTTATTCATCTTTATTTTATAAAGCATAAATAAGATATTGTATATTTTATAAATAAAAAAACTATTATGTATGTGTGCGTGTGCGTGTGTATTTTTGTATGTGCATGTTGTATTTAACTAAAGTGAAACGTAATTATGTATTGTATTAACTACATATAGTGAAATAAAAAAAGAAAATAACGTATTGTATATCTCATTTATGCTGTATAAAATAAAAATAAATAAATACATTTATTTATTTTTATGTAAGGAGACGAGAATAGAAAGAATAAAAGTTGAGCAAATAAAAGAATATAATAATGGGAATAAAAGAATACAATAATGAACGAGCAGAGAGAGAGAGAGAGAGAGAGAGAGAGAGAGAGAAGCGCGAGTGAACGCGTAAGTGAATATGCGAGGAGCATGAAGCTAAGCGATACGTAGTACATAGCGAGTGAGCGATTAGAAAGAGACAGAGCGTGACAGAGCGTATGATTGAGAGAAAAAAAATACTGCAATAAAGTTAGTGCGTACATGTATATTACTCTCACACGCATGAAAGAGACGAAGATAGTACGATTATGTCTGTGTTTGTCATGTACGATTGCAGCTCTGTCTATCGCGACATCACGCAACTAATCTACTGCTCTGTTTTACTCTTGAGCCTCGATCTCGCACACACACATATGCACGAAAGTTTTATAAACAAAAATCTTTTTTACTAGGCTTCTAAATACATTTTTAAACGTTCACTTATATTCTTTCATGCATTTCCGAGTGGGAACCTATTTGATTTTGTACGTACAAACTGCACAACTTTTATATTAAGCAAATATTGTTACGACCTGACGCAAGAAGCCGATAAAAAAAACTGTAATTTTTTAACTTTTCTTCGTTTTTAACATAAAAGCGCAAGGTTCCCACTTTGTTGATGTATATACTTTAATCGTGGAAAAGGATTTCTTATTTCATGTAACCAATAAAAAAATTTCGGTGTACAAAAATATAATTATTATGGCCGGTAAAACAGGACAGTCCGGCATCCTCTTAAGGGGATCCCAAAGGGTCTGTTTTACCGATAAAAACTTTATTATGCAAAATCTTTTTGTTGATTATAGATATCAAAAAATGCTTTTCCACAATTAAAGTATACATAATAAAGGAGTGCGGAGTTTAACATTTCATATGAAAAGTGAAAAAAAAAATGATAAAATTACAGTTTAGTTATCGGCCTGTGCCGTCAACATTTACTTAATATAAAAGATTAGTAATCTGCACGTGCCTAATCAGTAAACCCCGCACTCGGCATTTCATCAAAGAGTATAAGTGAACTTAGAGAAGTGAGTTTAGAAGCATTATAAAAAAGATTTTGCAAAATAAAATTTTCGTGCATATGTGTGTGTGCGAGATGGAGGCTCAAGAGTAAAACAGAGCAGTAGATTAGTTGCGTGATGTCGCGATAGACAGAGCTACAATCGTACATGACAAAGACAGACATAATCGTATTATCATCGTCTCTTTCATGTGTGTGAGAGTAATATACATGTACGCACTAACATTATTGCAGTATCTTTTTTCTCTCGATCATACGCTCTGTCACGCTCTGTCTCTTTCTAATCGCCCGCTCGCTATGTACTACGTATCGCTTAGCTTCATGCTCCTCGCATATTCACTTACGCGTTCACTCGCGCTTCTCTCTCTCTCTCTCTCTGTTCGTTCATTATTGTATTCTTTTATTCCCATTATTATATTCTTTTATTTGCTCAACTTTTATTCTTTCTATTCTCGTCTCCTTACATAAAAATAAATAAATTTATTTATTTATTTTTATTTTATACAGCATAAATGAGATATACAATACAAGTTATTTTCTTTTTTTATTTCACTATAGTTAATACAATACATAATTACGTTTCCCTATAATTAAATACAACACATGCACATACAAAAATACACACGCACACGCACACATACATAATACTTTTTTTATTTATAAAATATACAATATCTTATTTATGCTTTATAAAATAAAGATGAATAAATTAATTTATTATCATATAGGAAAACAAGAATAGAAAGAATAAAAGTCGAACAAATAAAAGATTATAATAATGGGAATGAAAGAATACAATAAAGAACAAGCAGAGAGAGAGAGAGAGAGAGAGAGAGAGAGAGAGAGAGAGAGAACGAATGAGGAGCAAGCGAGATAGCTAACATGAAAGACTTCCGAAGTTTCGCTCGCGAGGCTCGCTTTATCTATAATCTCTCGCGTTATATACCGTTAAGCCCACTTTACACGATCTATAATTTGCAACAGAATTCAAGACAGAATTCTATTTATAATTTTTATGCGTTGTGTAATACAGAAAACATGTGAACATTCAGAATTATAACTATCATGCTTTATTTTTATAAATAGAAAAGACGCATGAAATATGCGCAATGTACCCATGATTGGTGAATTGTAAATGACATAAACTACAAGTTAACCTACTCTCGTATCTGCTTAATAATCTAAAGAAAGAAAAGAAGAAAAAAAATTTATGTGGCAATGTCTTGGTCCCGGGAGCAAGTTACTTGTTTATTAACTGAATATAAGAAATATCCTGGCCTATACGCAGTAAAATCTATCAATTACAAAAATAAACATGCTCGTGCCGATGCATTAGAAAAGATTCTTTCTGAATTAAAATGTTTGAGACCGAACGTTACAATCGCAGAAATTAAAAATAATTATGGTGCTCTTCACTCAAATTTTCTTGTTGAATATCGCAAACCATAATATACTTTAATTATATTTACCATAATATACTTTTATTATATTTATATGTATTTCTTAATAACTATGTCGTATTTTTTAATAACCCAACCATATGTCAAAGAAAGAAACAATCGAATATTCTATACATAATTTAAAATCAAATTATGGTTCGTGTAATACAAAAATTTTTTCTTATCTATAATTATATTCATAATTTGATATATAAAATTATAAATAGAATTCTGTCTTGAATTCTGTTGCAAATTATAGATCGTGTAAAGTGGGCTTTACTGTAAAATTTTTGTTTTTCGCGCTTATTGATCCGAAAATAATTATAATGAATTAATGATATTTTACCAATTAAAATGATACGAAACACAAAATCGGATAATTTTTAATCAATTATGTAATTAAAATTATGATTACTTATTTTATTAAAAATAATCCGGTTTATGTCATATTTAGTGTCATTTTAATCGCAAAAATGTAATTAATCCATTACAATTATTTTCAGATATATAAAATGCGAAATACACAGATTTTATTTTCTATAATAAGATGACATATACACGTCAAAGATTACAGATAAAGGGAGCCTGGCAAGCAAGACTTCGGAACTCTTTGATGTTTGTCATCTCGCTTGCTCCTTCATTCTTTCTTGCTCTCGCTTTTGTCGATTCTATAGCATCGGGGATCTTTCCTTATGTACAAAATATAAACATTTTACAAAATAAAAACTGAAACTTACATTTTGGATATTATTAATATGAATATAATTATAATGGATTAATGAGATTCTTGCGATAAAAATGATACTAAACACGATATAAATCGTATAATTTTTAATGAAATAAGTAATCATAATTACATATAATACATAATTGATTAAAAATAATCCAGTTTATGTCATGTTTGGTATCATTTTAATTGCAAGAAACTCATTAATCCATTATATTTATATTCATACTAATAAAATCCAAAATATAAGTTTCAGTTTTTATTTTGTAAAATGTTTATATTTTGTACATAAGGAAAGATCCCCGATGCTATAGAATCGACAAAAGCGAGAGCAAGAAAGAATGAAGAAGCAAGCGAGATGACAAACATCAAAGTGTTCCGAAGTCTCGCTCGCCAGGCTCCCTTTATCTGTAATCTTTGACGTGTATATGTCATCTTATTATAGAAAATAAAATCTCTGTATTTCGCATTTTGGTAAATATGCATATTAGGTTACACCTCACCGATGACTTTGACCTTGACATATGTTGTCAAGGACATAACCCTGAGTAACTTTTCCTTATAACTTAACCGGCGGTCTCTTATAGTTTCTGAGATATTTAAAGTTAACATTTGGGTAATAATATAGAGACAGAGAGACAGTCTGCCCCACAATTGTTGCATGGATGAAAAAGTATATGTGTGGACGCAGTGGGTTCCGCCCCCCTGCGGGGGGGCTCCATTTCCGGAAGATATAACCTAACCCAAACCTATTTCTGATTTAAAACTAAAATTTGGTTTGGGTTAGGTTATATCTTCCGGAAGTGGAGCTCCCCCCGTAGGGGGCCGGAACCCACTGTGTGCACGCATATACTTTACAAAGCAAAGCGAAGTCCGCCCCACAATTGTTGTGTGGATGGGAAAGTATATGCGTGGACGCAGGAGGCTCCACTATAAAAAAACTAGACACATAGGTTTGCGTTGAACGTCGCTTTGCGTGGAAAGTAAAAAAATCCAAAGAGTTTCGTCTCTGGAAATGTAAAGAAACACTTTCTCCACGTCTGATCTACGTAAGTACAATGTAAACAACCTTTATTTTTCTTTATTTTATAATAGAAAAATCATTAAAATTGTGAAATCATAACTTTAAATATCTCAGAAACTATAAGAGACCGCCGGTTAAGTTATAAGGAAAAGTTACTCAGGGTCATGTCCTTGACGACATATGTCAAGGTCAAAGTCATCGGTGAGGTGTAACCTAATATGCATATTTACCCGCATTTTATATATCTGAAAATAATTGTAATGGATTAATTACATTTCTGCAATTAAAATGACACTAAGTATGACATAAATCGGATTATTTTTAATGAAATAAGTAATCATAATTTTAATTACATAATTGATTAAAAATTACCCAATTTATGTCGTGTTTGGTATCATTTTAATCGGTAAAATATCATTAATTCATTGTAATTATTTTCGGATCAATTAGCGCCAAAAACAAAAATTTTACAGTAACGATATATAACGCGAGAGATTATAGATAAAGCGAGCCTCGCCGGCGAAACTTCGGAAGTCTTTCATGTTAGCTATCTCGCTTGCTCCTCATTCGTTCTCTCTCTCTCTCTCTCTCTTTCTCTGCTTGTTCTTTATTGTATTCTTTCATTCCCATTACTATATTCTTTTATTTGCTCAACTTTTATTCTTTCTATTCTTGTTTTCCTACATAATAATTAATTAATTTATTCATCTTTATTTTATAAAGCGTAAATAAGATATTGTATATTTTATAAATAAAAAAAGTATTATGTATGTGTGCGTGTGCGTGCGTATTTTTGTATGTGCATGTTTTGTATTTAACTAAAGTGAAACGTAATTATGTATCGTATTAACTATATATAGTGAAATAAAAAAAGAAAATAACGTATTGTATATCTCATTTATGCTATTTAAAATAAAAATAAATAAATTTATTTATTTACGTGTAGAGAGATAAAAATAAAATAGAACACATAAATGTTGAACAAATACAAAAATATAATAATGAGAATGAAAGAATAATGAATGAACAAAAGGAGAGAGAGAGAGAGAGAGAGAGAGAGAGAGAGAGAAGCGCGAGTAAACGCGTAAGCGAATATGCTAGAAGAATAAAGCTAAGCGATATGCAGTACGTAGTAAGCGAAATTTAGAAAGAGAGATACAGAGAGAAACAGAGTAGGTGTATGATCGAAAGAAAGAGGATATTAGAAATTGCGATATGTTAGTGCGTACATGTATATTACTCTCTCACGCATGAATTAAAGTTTGGTAATTTATCAATTAATTATTGTATATAGAGAAAGTGAAACTTTAAATGCTCGGTTATCAATTATTAGACGCACGAATCACAGGCGATCATCTAAATCATAAGTTGTAAAGTGAAAGCTATTACATTTTAGAAAATACTGCTTAAAAATAAATTGATAAAAATTTATGTTATTTAATATTTCCAGAATTGTTCCTTTGCAAAATTTAAATTTTGAAATTTTGAGGGACACCTTGTATATAGCATATAATGTGTAATATACAAAGATAATACAATTATTATTAATTATACAGAATAATCCATATAATTAATTTTATATAATGTTTTCGTGAAATATAAATAATGTTTTTATGTATAAAATTAATTTAGCAATATAAAAACAATGTTTTTATTCGGTTATACAATATTCATTTATAAAGATAAACATTTATAAAGATGTGCATTAGTTTTTGTTCGGGAGTCGACCTCGACGAGATCGCCCGAATCTTGAGAAACGCTCAGAAATGAGCGAGAAGCGGTGTGTAACGCGAATCCGTAGATCCGCTGGAGGATAAGGAGAGTTCAGAAAATACTCGATTGCAGATTGTTTCAAGATTCGTTTAATTTGGAATAATAGGAGCGAGCGACGGCACGTATTCCGCGACTCCGACGGAAATCTTCGAAATGTCCTGTCAATGACTGCCTTCAATGCGTATCGGAAATCTTGTAGAGCTTCTTGCTAGAGGCTCTCGCGAGAACGGATATCTTGTACGCGGACACCGGATGTTGCTTGGCGCGAGGCAGAGGACATTCGCGGAACGGTTAACGCGCGTCGACTCTCGGACTCCACACTCTTAACAATCATAAACTCAATAAGTAGAGAGCAGGTAGTAATACAGACACTGAGGCGTCTTTCGCACTGAGTTCGATGCTCGATAGTATGCTAGAATGTCGGTTGAGAATTTACAACGAGAATGACGAAAGCGCATACGACACGAGCGAGATTAAACAACAGCAGCGCTAATGGTCTATGAGTACCGCGACACGACACGAGCGAGAATACGACACGAGACAATATCATACTAGAAATTATGATACGAGAAATTATGATCGATTGCTATCGACCAGCTCGAATCGTCGTCAGCGGCAGACTGAATAACGACGGAACAGAGTCGCGATCGACCGATTTTCATAATAGGAGATTTTCGGCTCCGAATGTTCGAGAATTGTCACACTTTTTCTTTGTTTTGATCCCGCGATCACGCGCCGATCGGCTGATCGCGACGATGTTTATTCTCGCTCGGGTTTTGATTGCAGCTCTTACCGTTCAGATTTGTCGTTTGAATTTACAGTTTAATTTTATCGACTAAATTAAACGTTTCAATCTTGAACAGTTTTCATTTTCATCATAACGCGATATCTATAGCAGTCAGTACGTAAGTATGTATGTATCGGGCAGTAAGTCGGCTGTACGCATACACACATGCAAACAGACGAACGCGATCATATCAGTGCGCGGCAGCTCAGTCTCAGTTTGTCGCGTGTGTTTTGTACATACGCGTAACAAGAGATTATCGCGCGCTCAACCGTTATAACGCGTTATAACACGTTGAAAAAACTGTGTATTTGTGTTTTTAATTTTTAATATATAGTGTGTCCACATAATGGGACAAAAATATAATGACAAACGCTTGCCTATCTCTGTCCGAAGACTTTCCTTAAAAAGAATAAGGGTCAAAAGATTAGTATTATTTATATATAAGGTATATTTACACAGGGTGTCCGAAAATTCGCGCAACACCTTTTAAGGGAAGGTAGAGGGTGTTGTTCTGAACAGAAAAGTCCTGTAACATTTTTTTATATAACGCTTCATAAAGGAGTTATTATTGAGTAAAGTCTGGCCAATCTGCGCCAACCTTTAGCCGGGCGCACGTCGGTGAGTCGCGCGCCTAGTAGTGTACGGCGGGGCACACTTCGCAGCGCGGGGCTCACTAACGTGCGCCCGGCTAAAGGTTGGCGCAGATTGGCCAGACTTTACTCAATAATAACCCCTTTATGAAGCGTTATATAAAAAAATGTTACAGGACTTTTCTGTTCAGAACAACACCCTCTACCTTCCCTTAAAGGGTGTTTCGCGAATTTTTGGACACCCTGTATATAAGATAAATCCAATACAGATTGATTTGCGTGAAGTTGGCACCCGATTTTAACCAAATCAAATTTTGAAGTTTGTTTCTCATAGAATTTCGCCTGCAGGTGATTGAAGTAATAATTTTTTTGTTTGCAGTTGAAATATAAATATGATAGCGATTTTTAAATGACAGTAAGGAATTTATTTATAATTAGAGCGCAACTGACATCAGATTATAATCTAAAATCGTTTGTAGTTGTTTGTAGTACAAGAATTTTTGTTTATAGTTGAAAAATAAACAAATAAATTAACAATAAATAAATTAGTGAAACTACGATATGTTAACTAACAAGAAACGTAATTAAAGTAGGCAATCAGGAGCAAGCGCAGTGTGTAGGGCGCAATTAGATTTATTGACAATAGAAAATTATATGTAATTAAAATTCGCGAACGTTTCGGTCTTTTTTGAGACCCTCTTCAGCGCAAAACAAAATTAATAGATAACTTTTACATAATATTATAAATCAATGATCGCAAATAAATAAATACATAATAATAAATAATAAATAAATAAATAAATAAATAATAGATTTCGGAAAACCTTTATATCGATCATTCTATTCCGTTGACATTTGATTTTTATATTTACTGACTTGTTATGCGGCGGTTGACTCTTATTTATTTGATAGTTGTACCATTTATCTATTATTTATTTATTTATTTATTTATTTATTATTATTTATTATTATGTATTTATTTATTTGCGATCATTGATTTATAATATTATGTAAAACATATCTATTAATTTTGTTTTGCGCTGAAGAGGGTCTCAAAAAAGACCGAAACGTTCGCGAATTTTATTTACATATAATTTTCTATTGTCAATAAATCTAATTGCGCCCTACACACTGCGCTTGCTCCTGATTGCCTACTTTAATTACGTTTCTTATTAGTTAACATTTCGTAGTTTCACTAATTTATTTGTTGTTAATTTATTTGTTTATTTTTCAACTATAAACAAAATAATTATTACTACAATCACCTGCAGGCGCAATTTTATGAGAAACAAACTTCAAAATTTGATTTGGTTAAAGTCGGGTGCCAACTTCACGCAAAAGATTGTACCAACACTTGTCATCGCGTAGAACATAGTAAACTGAATATGAAAGCCCTTTGCTCTACTCGCTCACGAGGGTTGGCACAATTTTTTATTTTATATATATATATATATATACATAGTGTCCCATCAAAAATGGGCACCCTATTTGATCTTATAAATTAAAAATATTAAATTATAACAAATATTTATGAAATACTTTATTGCGAGCATAGTGGTTGCTAACAAAAATTATAACAGAAAAATATGCATAATATTTTTGTATTAATATGAATTTTTCGATAAAATAAAAGTTATACTCTTTCAGACAAATACAATGATGTATGATGCTAATATTTTACATATTATGTTTATATTTTACGAGTTTTATCGGTTTGAAATTTCGTAGGTGACATATATCTTTTCATTTTTGACGATGCGATAAGTCTATTTTCTGCCTCATTGTTATGATCAAATGACAACGTGATATACGTTAATCTGTAAGACACGAATTAGAAATTAGCCGTATCGTGGGGCCAAAAGCGAAAAGGTAAATGTTGCCCACGAAATTTCAAGCCAATAAAACTCGTAGAGCATGTAAAATATTTACATTAAATAATACATTGTTGTATCCGTCTGCAATAGTGCTACAATTATTATTATTATTTCTTTTTTATTGAAATTTAATATCATTATGAAAAAACTTTGCATATTTCTCCGTTCATAAACACAGATAATTGTTGTATACAATTACGCTTACAATAGAGTTCGGTTTAAACAATTTACTTGTTACGATTTTTCTCTTTTAGTTTTAAATATAAAAGAAGTTTGCCACTTTTGGTGGGACATCCTGTATAAAATGAATTGTTTACGTAAAAAATTTATTTTATATCGACCAGCTCGAATCATTGTCGTAGGCAGACTAAATCGACCGACCGCGGAAACTCGCGCTCTGCCGATGTGAATAACAAGTTTTTCGGTATCGAACGTTCTCGAACCAGGTGTTTGTCACGGTTTTTCAATCTAAGAATGCGATCACGCACCGAGCGGGTGACCGCGACGCTTGGTTGTTCTCGCTCGTGTTTTATTTTCTGAGGCAATCGTTTTAATATAACGGCGAAATTTAGAAACGACATTTTAATGATTCAATTTTGAACATACCGCCCGCCTTGGAACGATAGTTCCAAAATAATCGAGATAACAATTGCAGTAAACGACAAGAGCGCACACCACAAGTAACATGAGATACATAAGCGAAAAGACGACAAGTTACGCGACGTGGTTTGACGCGCTGAATTTGCCGCCCGCCTTGGCGGAATGACGCTCGCGTCTTGACATTTTTATGCTTAATGAATTACAATAAATGAAACGCAACGCAGCGAAGGTGCCTAATTGCTTGTCGCCTCATTATTGACCGGTAGTACGCACAGTTCGACAATCGGTCTTTTGAATTCGGATGTGGCCGTCTTTACGGTGACGACCCGTGCGAATCCGTCGGAGCCGGGGTGACAGCGCGTCACTCGGCCCATCTCCCATTTGCAGGGGGGTAACAGCGGATTACGCAATAGAACAAGTTGCCCTGGTTTAATGGGGGGGTTGACCTTTCGCCATTTTGCTCTTTGTTGTAAAGTATTTACATAGTCGTTACTCCATAATTTCCAAAACCGTTCAGTGACAAGTCGGACTAGTTGCCACCTCGAAAGACGATTTTCGTTGAGATTGAACAATGATGGTTCCGGGTTTACATTAAGCGCTGATCCGATTAAGAAATGACCGGGAGTGAGGCATTCGTAGTCCTCAAGAGTGTCGGAGAGAGGCGCAATTGGCCTTGAGTTTAGACACGCTTCGATTTTGCATAATAACGTCGAGAATTCTTCGAATGTTAGCATATGATTCCCTAACACTCGGCGTAAATGTGTTTTGACGCTCCGTACGCCCGCCTCCCACAATCCGCCGAAGTGCGGGGCAGAGGGGGGAATAAAATTCCACGATACTTTATCGGAGGCCGTCAGGTTCAAGAAATTCGGATCTCGTACTGCTGACCGGTACGCGGCGGTCAGTTCTCGGTCCGCTCCGACGAATGTTGTCCCGTTGTCCGAATACATTGATTGACCGCGGCGAGCGCAAAATCGAGAGTAAGCATTTAAGAAAGCTTGAGTGGAGTAATCGCTTACTAACTCCAAATGTATTGCTTTCGTCGCTAAGCAGATGAATAGCGCGATATATGCTTTCCGCGACGTAATGCCTCGTCCCGCGGAGGTCCTTATTTGCACGGTGCTTGCGTAATCTAGGCCGCAATGTAAAAAACAGTGTATTGTCGCTGTGACGCGAGGTTCGGGAAGATCTCCCATGATTTGTGTGGGAATCGCGGATCGCTCGCGAGTACACACAACACATTTATGAATGACAGATTTTACGATATTGCGAGCGCGAATTATGCAGAAGTCGCGACGCAAAGTATTTAACGTGAGTTGCGGTCCGGCATGCAAAGCTCGTAAATGAGCATGATGCACGATCAATATGACGAGAGGATGAGAGGAAAGAAGGATAGGATGTCGAGCCGGCATTGGCAACGCAGCTTTGTTAAGCCGTCCACCCACCCGCAGAATTCCGTCCCGATCTAGGAACGGTCGAAGAGATAGAATTGAGCTTCTCGACGAGAGGCTCTTATTTTTAGAGAGGGTGTTTATTTCCGACGGAAATAATGTGGCTTGAATTTTCTTGATCCAGAAAGTTCTGGCAGTGTTGCAGTCGGATGCAGAAAGCGCAATAATTTGTGATGCCGGATGATGAGACGACAAAGGCGAAAGTGACACTGAGCTTATGTCACGACAAGAGCGGTTACGACAACATTTATTTATGAATCGATTGATATACGCGGTGACGCGAATTAATTTTGGCCACGACGAATATTTTGATTCTAGATCCCATGTGTCGCGATGTTCATTGCATTGCAACGAGTTAATTTTTTCTTCGAGAGGAGCTTCCGTTGGAAGATGCGGCTTATCACACGGCCATTGATCGGAAGCGCAGTGTAACCATGGAGGGCCTTGCCACCAAAGCTCACGATTGAGAATTTCATCGCCGTATATTCCGCGCGAAGCGCAATCCGCGGGATTCTCCTCCGTTGGCACGTGCCGCCATTCGACGTCTGGGAGACGATTCTGAATGTCGTTCACGCGATTTGCGACATAAGTCTTCCATCGTGATGGAGCTTGACTTACCCACGCGAGCACGATGGTAGAATCTGTCCAGCAATAACACGGAAGATCTTTGTAACCGTTCGATCCGCGAATAAACTCGACAAGTCGCGAGAGTAACACGGCTGCGGATAATTCCAAACGTGGTATACTTAGGGGTTTTAACGGCGCGACCTTTGATTTTCCGACGAGCAGCGTTGTTGTGATATTGCCTGCTGACGAAATGATTTTAAGATAAACGCATGCGGCATACGCATGTGTAGACGCGTCAGCAAATCCGTGTATTTCGGCGTGATTTGCGTCCGATCCGAGACCGACCCAGCGCGTGATTCGCGAATTACTGAGATGCGAGAGCCGAGAGTAAATTTCTCTCCATTTTGCTATGTGTGGCTCGGAAATAACATCATCCCAATCGATTTTTAGTCGCCAAAGTTGTTGCATGAAGATTTTCGCGGTAATCGTAACCGGAGTGACCCATCCGAGCGGATCGTAGAATCTGGCGATCGCGGACAAGATCGTACGCTTTGTTTCCGGGGCGTTATCAGCCAGCGACACGCGAAACTCGAAAATATCGTTTGCCGGATTCCACCCGATTCCGAGGATTTTAATTTGTTCGTCCTCAGCAGGAAGTTTTTTCGTAGCTAAACCGTGATCCGCTATGTCAAAATCCTCGAGGAGAGAGGGCGAATTGCTCGCCCATTTCCGTAATAAGAATCCGCCGCGGTGTAATATCGAATTTAATTGATCGCGCGCTTGCCGAATTCGAATGGTATCGTCAGCTCCAAAAAGTAAGTCGTCGACGTAAATATTATCGCTTAGGATAGGAACAGCAAGCGGAAAATGCTGACCTTCGTCGATGACTAGTTGTGTTTAATACCCGAAATTCCAAAAACGGAGCACATGACATTCCATACGTAACCGTTAGTAATTGATAATCGATGAGCGGTTCCGACAGGGATGACTTCCACAAGATCCGTTGATAATCTGTATCACGCGCATCGATGTGAATCTGGCGATACATTTTCGCGATATCGGATGAATAGACGTATTTGTATCTGCGCCATTGTAGGATGACCGACATGAGATCGGTTTGTAATTTCGGCCCGGCGTTTAAATGATCATTTAACGATGTGCCGTTAGAAGTAACGCTCGATGCGTTAAAAACAACGCGAAGACGCGTAGTAGAGCTACTTTCCCGGATCACTCCATGATGCGGGAGATAAACCTGTTGGTTGATGTGAGTGAGCGATCGGCGCGGGCCGCATATGCCCCAGCCGCTGATAATCAGACATGAATTCGCGATATTCTGTCGCAAGCTCCGATTTATCAAGAAGTCTGCGGAGTGACGAATTTAGCATTTTCTCCGCCCGAAGTTTTGAATTTCCGATGTCAATCGGAGGACCCCTTTTGAACGGTAGCCGCACGATGTACCGTCCGTTTGAGTCGCGAGAATGAGTCGAGCGAAAATGCTCTTCACACTGCTTTTCGTGCGGTGTGAGATGAGTTTGTCGGGGGAGTTCTTCGACTTCCCAAAACCGACGAAGTTCCTCTTCGAGAGAAGGAGAGCCGACAATATGATGAGTCGAAACGCGACTGAGAGCGCAAGTTTCGGAAAGAATTGTTGGCGACGAGGAATTATTCGTCGTTGATGACGTGATAGGTCCCGAAATTATCCATCCGAGGACGGAATTTTGAGCGATGGGTTGTCCGACGCCTCCCTTGCGAACACCGTCGAGAATTATATCGTTGTAAAGGTCCGCTCCGATAATGATATTGATAGGATCGGGACTCGTCGGATCCGCGTCTGCTCGCGGCAAATCAGCAAGGTAAGAGAGTGACGAGATATCCACGTTCTGTTTCGGAGTATAAGAAGTTAACGATTTCATAATGAGTGGTGGTCGAAAGCGACGGAACGAGAGAATCGCGAAGAGAAATGAATATTTGAGTCGCGTGTTGAAATGTCCCCGCGTGAATCCCGCCGACGGCGGAAACGGAGATCGGCATGCGAATAAGTTTTACGCGCAAGAGTTGCGCTAAACTTTCCGAAATGAATGTCATATCCGAGCCCTGATCGAGGAGAGCTCGAACGACAGCGGTACGACCCGACGGACAGCGCACCGTTACCCAGGCCGTCGCTAATAAGACGGGTGATCGCTTTCTCGTTGAGGCGATCAGAGAATTTATTTCCGGTGTCGAACCGGACGGTTGAGGCGACGAGCAATTCGGCATAATAGTTTTCGCGGAACTTGAGCCCGAATCCGAGTCAACGTGTAGCATCAAATGATGCTTTTTATGACAAACTCGACATGTGTATTTGCTCCTACATGCTTGAGCTGAATGCTTCGAGCTTAAACAATTAAAACAACATTTTTGCTGTTTAACGATATCTCGACGTTGACTCGCATTCTTGTTCACGAACGCAGGGCATACATTAAGAAAATGTCGCTCTGAACATAATGGGCACTGCGATTGTGCGCTAGCGGATGCGGTTGCAGCATGAATTCGCGAGGCTGCGATTGGTTTTACACCGATTTTAACGGCTGACTCGGGGGCGGCTGCCCTTAACGCGCGAGTGCGAGACTCAATAAATTCGCCTAGAGTTTCGTGAGACTGCGGGGCATCTTTATTGCTGATGCTTAGTTCCCAAGCTTTGCGCGTGACCGGATCTAATTTTTGCACAACGATATGAACGACAATATCTTCCCAGAGTTCCTCCGGTTTTCGATTGAGGGCTTTCAATGATACCATTGCGATATTCACTTTGTCGTTTAGAGTCTGCAACTCGGTGGCAGATTCGCGTGAGATAGAAGATAAGCTGAGCAAGGTCGAGAGATGTCTGTTTATCGACCGCCTTTTGTCGTCGTACCGTTTGGTCAACGCTTTCCACGCTATTTCAAAATTTGCGACCGTTACAGAAATATTCGCGATACATTCCTGCGCGCTACCCTTTAGACACGATGATAAAAAATGCATGCGAGCGAAATCATTTAGATCCGAATTTTCACGAATTAGCGTCGTAAATCGGTCGCGAAATTGTTCCCATTCATCGTAATTGCCGTCGAACAGAGGCAATTTGATGGTCGGAAGATGCGATAATGAAAACGCGGACGCGTCCGCGGGCAGCCTCGTCGAGGACAGAGATGGGTTTGGACTCACGACCGGCTCCATTTCCTCCAGGATCTCCGCCATGTGGTCCATTGCGTTTTCATAGACTACTTGAGTCGCGTCGTAATGGTTGTCCTTGAAGTAGCTGAAAGATGACCAGATGGCTTCCGGGACTTTCCGCGACACCTCGGCGTGTCCATTGGAGAATTGACTCCAGTATTCCTTGAGCATTGAGATCCGGGAAAGCACCTTAGCTGGTGTGAGATTGTTCCTACCGAGTTTTTTGAAGTTCTCGAGAGCGCGTTCAATGGTACGCTGCAGCTGCTGCTGATGCGCGACGTGCTCCGACATCGTAGATGTATTGGACTATCACACACTCGCGAACTTATCCTCCACACACGCTCCTATCCGGCTCGAAGGACCAATATGTTCGGGAGTCGATCTCGACGAGATCGCCCGAAACTGATAGAAACGCTCAGAGATGAGCGAGAAGCAGTGTGTAACGCGAATCCGTAGATTCGGACCGATTTTGAGACGAGTAAGCCTACTGCGTACGCGACACGAGCGAAAATAAGACACGAAAGAATATCATACGAGAAATGATGATATTCGAAACTATGATCGATTGCTATCGACCAGCTCGAATCGTTGTCGTAGGCAGACTAAATCGACCGACCGCGGAAATTCGCGCTCTGCCGATGTGAATAACAAGTTTTTCGGTATCGAACGTTCTCGAACCAGGTGTTTGTCACGGTTTTTCAATCTAAGAATGCGATCACGCACCGAGCGGGTGACCGCGACGCTTGGTTGTTCTCGCTCGTGTTTTATTTTCTGAAGCAATCGTTTTAATATAACGGCGAAATTTAGAAATGACATTTTAATGATTCAATTTTGAACAATAAATATTTGTTATAATTTAATTTTTTTAATTCATAAGATCAAATAGGGTGCCCACTTTTGATGGGACACCATGTTTATATATATATATATATATATATATATATATATATATATATATACATATTAGAATCTATTTTTATATATATATATCTATATATATATATATATATATATATATATATATATATACATATATATATCAGGTCTACCGGAAAGTTCTGTCCGTTTTTGGAATAAAACAAAATACAAATTTTTATTACCGTCAATAAACTTTATTAAATAATGTAATTGCCATTATTATTAATGATTTCTTGCCAGCGTGAGGGCAATTTGTATATCCCATTTTCGAAAAATGTTTTATCTTTTAATGCGAAAAATTGAACCAGTGCTTGTTTGATATCTTCTTCATTTCTGAATTTTTTGCCCCTCAAAAAATTTTGTAAGGACAAAAACAAGTGATAGTCGGAGGGTGCTAAGTCCGGGGAATATGGTGGATGCGACAGAATTTCCCAGCTTAGTTCTGCAATTTTTTGACGAGTCCCCAAAGCAGCATGTGGCCTGGCATTATCATGATGCAGTATGATGTTTTTCCTATTGAACATCGCCGGCCTCTTTTCTTGGACTGCTGTATTTAAATTATCCAGTTGCTGACAATACTTCTCCGAATAATGGCAATTATATTATTTAATAAAGTTTATTGACGGTAATACAAATTTGTATTTTGTTTTATTCCAAAAACGGACAGAACTTTCCGGTAGACCTAATATATAAATAGATTCTAATATGTATGTGTATATATAATTAAATAATTATATAAAACAGATGTAAGTAAATAAAATTTAATAATAATTTAAACTAAAGTAAAACGATAGAAATCAATATAAATTTAAACATTAAATGTCATTTTATTTTTTTTTTTGTATAAACTCAGGAATTGTATAATCTCAATTCAAAAAATGTTTTTGACAAGTTTTCTTCAATTTAAAAAAATTACTAGGAAAGTAAATGTAAAATAATTTTTAATAATAATTATTTACAGAAGATATTAGAATAAATTTTTTTCATAATTAATTTTGTAAATAAAAACTTAAATTAACTTACTTTACTTACTTATATATATATATATATATGTGTATATATATATATATATATATATATATATATATATATATGTATATATATATACACAAGTCAATCATCGCCGATCTTTAGCCGGGCGCACGTCGGTGAGCCGCGCGCCTGGTAGTGTGCGTGAGCGCTCAGCTGTTACAGCTACAGCGCGGTTCACCGACGCGCGCCCGGTAGTGTGCGTGAGCGCTCAGCTGTTACAGCGCTGATCCCTACAATACATTATTGTACGGAGGTGGTGAGACAAGCTATGTATGTATGTATATATATGTGTGAGTGTGTGTCTGTGTGTGCGCGCGCGTGTGTGTACACACAGTGTATATACAGGGTGATTCAAAACAACCATCTGTCCTTACAATGTCATATACTTGACTCAATTCTAAGACGATTTTTCTTTTGCCAAAATTTTTTCCGAGGCTTTGTTTTCAAATTATAAGCCAAAATAGTTAACGAATTACGGGCCGCGTACGCGAAGCAGGCAGGGGCGGCGCATCTCACCGTCCGATGCTGGTGATTACGTGAAGCGCTCGCTGCGATCAACTGTTTGCTACATGCGATGGGGTGTATACACACACATACACATTCTCTCTCTCTCTCTCCCTTTCTCTCTCTCTCTCTCTCTCTCTCTCTCTCTCTCTTTTACACCCATCGCGTGTAGCAAACAGCTGACCGCACACACGCTCTCTCTCTCTCTCTCTCTCTCTGTCTTTCTCTTTTATATCCATCGCATGTAGCAAACAGTAGATCGCAGCGAGCGCTTCACGTAATCACCAGCATCGGACGGTGAGTTGCGCCGCCCCTGCCTGCCTCGCGTACGCGGCCCGTAATTCGTTAACTATTTTGGCTTATAATTTGAAAACTAAGCCTTGGAAAAAATTTTGGCAAAGGAAAAATCGTCTTAAAATTGAGTCAAGTATATGACATTGTAAGGACAGAAGGTTGTTTTGAATGACCCTGTATATATAAGTAATGCCGAATATATAACATAAATCTCTGAAAAATAAGAACGCAGTCTTTTGCTTATTTTGATATTTTATTGAAAATTTATTATATTTGTATTTTATATATAATAGTAGTTAGTGCTACAGTAATTAGTTAGCCAGAGGCGGTCAGTTTGTGAGCTGGTTGTTTTAAGAATATTTGACACCAAATGCGTTTTGCATGTTCGCTTTGGTTAAAAAATATATGCCAGAGGCGATCAATTCGTGAGCTGGTTGTTATTTCACACTAGATGCGATTTGCGTGTGTGTTAAAAAATATATGCCAGAGGCGATATATTATTCTGTTGCGATCGAGACAAACAATGTATTATAAATCTTTTTTACAAATATATAAACATTTATGTATACGAACAAAAAAAAGACAATATAATATATATTTGTATAAATAATACATTGTTGTTATATATCCATTGATTATATCGATTGAAAAAAATTAGCTGCATTGCATAGATCGCAACTTATAGAAAGTTACATGATAATATTCAGAATATATGTATATCATACACATACATCTGTATACGTCTATGTACATATTATACATATACATATATATATACACAATTATATATATAACACCTAACCAAATGTTATTCCTCTCGGAAGATATATGGGAAGACACATAGCCCGTATGAACAATGTGAAATTATGTTCAAATATGTGATAAAGGCAGACACGTCGCTATATTATACTATTACCTATACGCTTAAATACGCTTAGATATGCGTGCGAGGCAATAGAGCAGTAGAAATACACGATCTTGTCCGATTTCAACATATTGAACTCAATTCTCTTTCAAATATGCATAAAACATGCAGAAATATTAATATCGGTAACAGCGGAACTAAAATTATTGATATTATCGATAATTTCGGTCGGTATTATCGATAATTTTAGTTACGCTTAGATGAGGGCGCTAACCCGTTGGAGTTCGGCCGTCACTTTTGGATCCCCTTAACAGAAATAAATATCCCACTAAAAAAAACCTCGCAAAGGTAAAAAAAATACGCCAAGTATATATCTAAAACATAATTTATAAAATACTTTTCCTAAATAATAAGAAATAAAAACTAAATATGAAATCAATAGTTAACTAGCCAAGTACTTAGAAGCAATTCAGTTTGTGAGAATTTGTAATTTGAAATAGTATTTGTCATAAAATCAAATTTGTATTTATAGAAATGTTATACACAAATTCTCTGCATAAAATTAAAACGCATTATATTTTTATTAAGAGAAACCTGAGTTTCAAAATAAGTTCAATAGAAATAAGAAAATATAAAAAAATTTTAATTAAAAAAACTTGGCGCTGCTAAACTAAACATGCTAAAATTAGTGTATTCTTTAATAGATTCACATTGCAGTTATTGTGATATAACTAAATTAAATATGATTCTAAATTAAATTTAATCTAAATTAAATTTATTGTTTGTTGGTTTTAATATATACTTTAAAAGTTAGCAGCGCCAAGTTTTTTTAATTAAAATTTTTTTATATTTTCTTATTTCTATTGAACTTATTTTGAAATTCAGGTTTCTCTTAATAAAAATATAATGCGTTTTAATTTTATGCAGAGAATTTGTGTATAACATTTCTATAAATACAAATTTGATTTTATGACAAATACTATTTCAAATTACAAATTCTCGCAAACTGAATTGCTTCTAAGTACTTGGCTAGTTAACTATTGATTTCATATTTAGTTTTTATTTCTTATTATTTAGGAAAAATATTTTATGAATTATTTTTTAGATATATACTTGGCGTATTTTTTTAACTTTGTGAGGTTTTTTTAGTGGGATTTCACTGCTTTTTGTAATTATTTTTACTTTATATTAGTATATTAGTATAACAATAAATCACACGAAATTAATATCTGCTTTGATAAATAGCAATTGCTTATGAATCGTTAATTTTTAATTGTTATAGAGATCGAGTTTCAGATATCTTCTAATAATTTTCGTGATCGTATATAACGAGATACATACAGGGTGTTAGAAAAGTCTGAAAACGGTCAAATATCTCGTAAATAATGCATTTTAGAAAAAAATGTTTCAGACAAAAGTTGTATGGTTTCGAGGGGGACATAAGGTGGTATCATTAATTTGACCTTGAATAGTTGCTTGAAGGTCAGGTGAAGGTCACCTTTAATTTCTTAAATGGAACTGCCTACTTTTTATTGCATATTCTTGTAGCTTATCTCGAGAGCTTTTCAAAACCATACAATAAGGTATTTTTTCATTAAATACTTTTTGAGTTATTTTATATTTTAATCTGACATATTTTGATATAAAAATTAAAATATCTTGTAAAATATTTAGTTTTCGATAATCTTACCGTAATACTTTTAAGTTTAGAATAATGAGACAAAACAATTAGTGTAAAGAAAAAAACAAATAATTGTTTAAAAAAATACATTACATACTTTTTCTTAAAAACAATTATTTTTTATACTAATTGATTTGTCTCATTATTCTGTACATAAAAGTATTACGGAAAGATTATCGAGAACTAAACATTTTACGAGATATTTTATTTTTTATATAAAAATATGTCAGATTAAAATATAAAATAACTCAAAAAGTACTTAATGAAAAAATACTTTATTATAGTGTTTTGGAAAGCTCTCGACATAAGCTATAAGAATATGTAATAAAAAATAGGGAATTCCATTTAAGAAATTAAAGGTGTCCTTGACTTGACCTTAACGATGCCATCCAAGGTCAAACCAATGACAACATCTTATCTTCCCCTCAAAACCATACAATTTTTGTTCAAAACGTTTTTCTCTAAAATGCTTAGTTTTTGAAAGAAAAGGGGTGTACGAGTGGTCTAGGACACCCTGTACAAGACGCATGATAACGACATATTAGAAAACGTAACACTACGCCGAACGGAACAAATAAAATTAAAAAATTGTTATGCTTCCGGAGAGGCACGGTAGTTGGGATCGTTTGCCGGAAGGAATTTGGGAATTCGGGCTCCGCCCGAGTGATTCACTGATTTTATTGTAGTTGACGAGTGGCACCCGTTTGACCACGTTCATATTGACCACGGTCCCAATTGACCACGTTGAGATTGACCACGTTACGATTGACCACGTTGATATTGACCACGTTGATATTGACCACGGACTCGATTGACCACTGTCCTGATTGACCACAGTCCCGATTGACCACGTTGATATTTACCACGGTTCCGATTGACCACGATCCCGATTGACCACGGTTCAAATTGACTACGGACTCGATTGACCACGTTGATATTGACCACGGTCCCGATTGACCACGTTGATATTGACCACGTTAATATTGACCACGGTCCCAATTGACCACGTTGATGTTGACCACGGTCCCGATTGACCCCGTTGAGATTGACCACGTTGATATTGACCACGGTCCCGATTGACCACATTGAGATTGACCACGTTGATATTGGCCACGGTCCCGATTGACCACGTTAATATTGACCACGGTCCCGATTAATCACGTTTATATTGACAACGGTCCCGATTGAAAAGCCATGTAACACACACACACACACACACACACATATACATGCGGGAGTGCAAGGGGGGCCTTCGGCCCCCCCTCCCGCACCCCCTCCGCCAGTCAGGCACAATGGACCTCGCTTTACAACTTGCAAAGTACATGCCCTAGTAATGACATGTATGATCCGTGGTCAATCGGGACCGTGGTCAATATTAACGTTGTCAATATCAACGTTGTCAATCGGGACCGTGGTCAATATCAACGTGGTCAATCGGGACAGTGGTCAATATCAACGTGGTCAATCGCGACCATGGTCAATTGGGACCGTGGTCAATCGGGACCGTGGTCAATATCAACGTGGTCTATCTCAACGTGGTCAATCGGGACCGTGGTCAATATTAACGTGGTCAATATTAACGTGGTCAATATCAACGTGGTCAATCGGGATCGTGGTCAATATCAACGTGGTCAGTCGGATCCGTGGTCTATTTGAACCGTGGTCAATCGGGACCGTGGTCAATCGGAACCGTGGTAAATATCAACGTGGTCAATCGGGACTGTGGTCAAGCGGGGCCGTGGTCAATATCAACGTGGTCAATTGCAACGTGGTCAATCGCAACTTGGTCAATCTCAACGTGGTCAATCGGGATCGTGGTCAATCGGGACCGTGGTCAATCGGGACCGTGGTCAATATTAACGTGGTCAATCGGGACCATGGTCAATCGGGACCGTGGTCAATCGGGACCGTGGCCAATATCAACGTGGTCAATATCAACGTGGTCAATATCAACGTGGTCAATCGGGACCGTAGTCAATCGGGACCGTGGCCAATCGGGACCGTGGTCAATCGGGACCGTGGTCAATATCAACGTGGTCAATCGCAACGTGGTCAATCGCAACGTGGTCAATCTCAACGTGGTCAATCGGGACCGTGGTCAATATCAACGTGGTCAAACGGGACGTTCCCAATCAAGAGACACCGTAGTGTCTCGCGCCATGTCACGCGAAGCAAAGATCGCGCGCAGCAACGGCGAGACGCACCGTGTATCTATACGCGAGTTGGCCAGTTGAGAATATCTGAAATTATCAGTTCTTAATAACCGCTGAACAGATCGAGTTCATATTAGGCTTAATCGACAGTTTGGGTGACATAAGAAAGTTGTCTTTATTATTGCTCTACATGTACTATGAACAGAGAAATGACGATGCAAAGTTCCAAAATAGTAGATTTTATTACATTTTTTTGGGGCGTCATCAACGAATCTTCCAAAACGTACAGTTACGCTTTCGACACGAGATGGCACTAGCGGCTAGCCCCTTATTAACAATCACTCTCCTCCTTTTTGTCCAAATAAAAAAAAATCGCTCTTTCTCTTTCACTATCTTTTGCTCTCTCTCGTTCTTTCCTGCTTTCTTTTTCTTTCTTTTTTTTGCTTTTACGCGTTTGTGTATGTATATGTGCGTACGTGTACACGCGATCACAGATGAGTACGAATAATAATGCTGTTATATTTGAGGCTCACAATAAGAAATATGTACTATCAAAAAAATGTACATTTTATGCATGTTACGATAATCATTTATCTTTTTCTTTTACATTCTTTTCATCATTCTTTTACAACGCAGTCGAATTAAATATATGTATATATATTATTTATGAATATATAATGAAATAATAAAAAACAACTTAGTTTTGTTTCTTTGTTTAATTTTTGTTTAACAAAGAAAATATATTTTGCACACACGCGCATACACACACACACACACACACACATACATACATATACATACACAACATATCATTATGTCAAACTATTCATCTTATATTATTATTTATATCTTATAGCTAATGACACTTCGTGATTACTACGTATGCTCGTAATATAGATTGTGTGCAAGAATTAAATGTGCATTATTCTCATCCGTTTCTATCTTTTCCACGTATTATTTATAAATGATTATTGTAACACGCATAAAATGTACATCTTTTTGATGGTACATATTTCTTATTGTGAGCCATATATATATATATATATATTGTGACGTTGCCGTCTCGCGCGCGTCCGCCGAATCCCTCTCCGATCGCAAAGCGCGGGCTAAAGGGCCGCGCCAGTCGAATAATTGCGAGAACCGTACCGTTGTTTCCAGAGAGGCGTTATTAATCGAGATTTCGTGCTTTATATTAATTCCGAAAGAGCGGGAACTCGTTAAAGCGTCACGGAAAATACCACCGTCGATCCAGGACGACCTTGAATTCGTGCATTGGTCTACGGGCTAAGCCCGATTACTTAGTGTAGAATTTCGCGTCACGGCCACGTCGTCAAGTAATCTGAGCTCCGGAGCCTCGAGAATATCGGTTTCCGCGGATCGAGACATTACCTCGCGTTTTCATAACCGTGTGTCGTCTCTCTGGAGATTCGGATTCCGCATATTGTAATTGCGTTGACTCTCGCATGTTTAGCCTTTAAGTCTCGTTCGTGTCGTGTGTCGGTCGTTTGAGTGTGAGTGTGAGCCGCGTTAATTCGTTATATTACTTTTGTACTTCGTTTGCGAATCTCCGCGTTTAGAATTTGTGTGCACGTTCGGTGCGACTTTCTTTCGCTATTGCGTCCCGAATTGAGGGAGTGTGAATCGCGTAAATTCGAAGTGTGAAGTTTGTTGTACAGATTCGCGTTTCGATATTGAGAGCGCATTTTGGTTACCGTTTTCTCGCGATTCTCGCCGGAATAGCGAGAGTGTGTGTGTGTGTGTGTGTGTGTGTGTGTGTGTGTGTGTGTGTGTGTGTGTGTGTGTGTGTGTGTGTGTGTGTGTGTGTACGAAGCGTTCGGTACTGCCTATTACGTTGTTCGGATTTCAAGCATGTCCGCGTTGCGTTAATTGCCTGTTAGTCTTAAGTTGCGTAGTAATAGTTCAGCGATAGCAGCGGGCGATAAGGTCGCCGTTGACGAGGTGATATCGGAGGTTGGAGCGGGTTCGCGCCCGAATTAAAGAAGAACGTAATAATCGACCTCTTCGCCGTGCGAGGCGTAATTAAAGCCGAACGAACATTCCGGCCGATTTATCGGACCGACTTCGGCGTACATTCCGGGGTTTTGCGCCCCACGTCTAACACCCAGCCTCGCAGCCGCGTTTCTTTTACCGCAGCCGTATATCCGCGCGGTTTATCATAACTATTCTCGAAGAGCTGCGGCTCCCGCTATTATAATAAATCTGTTAATTTCGCTGTTTAATTTACGAGTTTCTTTTCATTTGTGTTTGTCGTTTCCGTACTTGTCGTCTCTTGCACAATTTATCGCGTTAGATCAACACTCGCCCTGCCCATCTACCGTTAGGCGAGCTAGTCAGCCCGTGGCGGATTCCGACAATTTCTTTCGCGTCTATCTCGCGCTTAATTCGTGCGTTTCGCGGATTGATACGTGAAAGATCGTATCTGGCGCCCAAGTTCGATTTTCGCGATTATCTCTCGAATCTCGTCACGGTACGCGCGGAACTCCTAACATCCCGTTCCCACCCGGCGCGTGGATCTTTTTGTTTTTGACAACGACTATTCCGCATCTCCCGTTCGGCGAATTAGCTCTGGTTCGTCGGGGCAACGTACATCCGCGCGACGGAGAGATCGACACGGTGGACGCGTTTATCGTTCAGCCGCGAGACGGTAGGAAAAGTCGTCGCAAAAATTTGGCGCCCAACGTGGGGCCACGTTGAATATTTCAGCGGAGCACAAGAGGCGCTTGGTTTTGGGAAATTTCGGTTGATATTAGGCTCCGCGAGAAACGATCGGGAAGAAAATTTCTATTTCTCTAGGTATTAAAGATCCGCGATTAAACCAACGTCGCTAAGAAATTCTCGATCGTGAAAGGTATTCTAGCGGTAGGTTCGGTATTGGGAAGTAACGTAAAATATTGATTGCGAAAAGATTATTAAATTTCGTCGCGAATATGAATTCGAAATTAACCGTTGCGAGAGGTTCGAAAACACTGGTCTCATATTTTCGTGTAATATTATTGTCTCTTTGTTCGAGATATCATTTTTGTTTTTTTGGTATTCGCTGTGTTATTTTCGTCGTGTAACGGTTGCGTGTGTTTACGTTTGGAATAGGAAAATCGAGAAGACGGTGTGAGTCGTGTAGATCCCGAGGACGAGTGGGTTTTCGTATTAAATCACGAACAACTTATCGACGAATTAAATAGGCGAAGACTTCCAACCGAAGTAAGTTATTCGATTTTAACCGCTCGATTATTGCGTCGCGTGCGGGACGACCGTACCGGGATTCGATTAGCTTTCACGGAAGGAGAAGACGAAATGTCGGACCACGACCATCTAGAGCTCCCTCCGGAGGAGCCGGTTCGTCCGGATAGCCCCATGGCGGATCGGGGGGCGTGGGAATCGTCGCGATCTCCCCGTACTCCGCGTTCGGCCGGACACCAATTGTCGCGCGGGCCACCGTAAATTTCCGCGATGACTGCGTATAATGTCATGCGGAAATGGAACTTGAAATATTCGGGAACGCGAGGGGAGGACGCCGAAACTTTCTTGTTACGTATTGAAGAGGGTCGCGATTTAATGCCGGTGGCGGACGAAGATATTCTTCGTTGTTTACCATTCTTTTTGTCCGGAATCGCGTTACACTGGTTCCGCGAAAGGCGCAGACAGCTAACGACGTGGGCCGCGTTTACATCCGCGTGGCGTACGCGATTTAAGGATCCCGATTTTCAGTTTGCTCTCCGAGATGAAATCATACAGAGAACGCAGGGGGAACAGGAATCGGTCGCGGATTACTTGACGTGTTTAAGGGCGATGTTCGATCGATTATCGCCGGCCTGGCTTGAAGCGGAGCAAGTTATGACGAATTCGATTGGATACACTAGTGCGCAGTGAGTGCGCACTCTTTCAGTATTTAATATTCGGTTGGCTTGCCCTGTACTGGTTCAGAATTTTATGTGTATTCGGTTGATAGTGCACTAAAAATATGTGCTAGTGAAAACGTGTTCGATTGAACTGCATTATCCCAGTGCAGTGTTATTTGTACGTTCGGTTGAAATACATTGCATTAGTGCAGAAGGCACTGAATTGCACTGAGATTTTCGACAGTGCAGTGCAAATTTGAGTATTCCAATGAAAAAATATGGCAGCTAAAATATTATTATTAGATGAACTGTTAAATAGTTCGAGCAGTTCTAGCGATGAAGAAATGATGGCAGTATTAATGCGACATGAAACACAAATTCCGAAAGTTCGGAATATGATAAATATTATAAATGAATATTCTGATAAAGGGGCATTATCACACATAATTTCAATGTATAATTTAAATATTTATTATATTATTTCATATTTAAAGTATCTCTCTTTGATTGTTGTAGGTTTTTTTCTGCTCTCTTGTTGATTACAAGTCGCATATTGCACATGTGGGCACCACTAAAGAAGTTACTAAATGCACTATATTGGGATCAGTGCCTGTAATCGCTCCCAGGTCAGTGCAAATAACCGCACTCGGATCAGTATTAAACTATGCGCTCCAAACATGTGCGTCTGGTAACAAAAAGTTACTAGCCACTGAAACGGAGCGAGTGCACATCAATCGAATTCGCCATTAGTTACGCATTTCGAAATATGTTGCCGCGCTTGCAGCTTGCAGTGAGACGAGACGAGGTGGCGATTCTGCAAGCCTTAGAAGACGTGGCGAACCGCGTAGAAAGCCATCTGCTAACGCACCGTTATCGTGTTCCGCCGAAAAATCCCTATTCCCTGATTTAGCGTATCGATCTCCGCGAAATGCTAATCGCCACGCAAATCGGTACGATACACTCGCCGCGCTAAATACCTCCGCTAGTTCCATGGATTCGGGGGCCGGATCGCGAAAGGAAAGGCGACGAAGAGACCGCGCCGCGGACACTTCGATGTCGGAAACGGGATCTACGGCCTCGAGTTCGTCATCTACGAAAACCGCGCCGACGGGGACACGACTGTCGCGAGTCTCCACAGCGAAATGCTGGAATTGTGATGGCATCGGTCATCTCTCGCGAGATTGTGAGGCCGCGCCGCGAAGACATTGTTATCGTTGCGGTCGCGCCGAAGTAACATTACGTACGTGCCCCGACTGTATGGGAAACGGGTAGAGGAGTCGATTCGCGGGGGAAACCCGACTCCTATTTTAAACAAACCCCCTATTCGTGTCGTTTCAAATAATTGTGAATTTTCGTATAGTGCGTTTGGTTGTCGTGATGAATCGCCGTTATTGTTTTTATGTGTCGGAATATTAGGGAAGGAAGCCCTCGCGTTAGTGGATTCAGGATCGAGTCATATGTTTCTTGGACCATCAACGGTCGAATTAGTGAAAGAATTAGAGTTACGATTTAGAAGTTCGGACGGCAAACGTGTAACAACGGCTACGGATCAAACCACACGAATAAAGGGAGAGATCAAAATTCCCATTACGCTCCGTCATCGAGTTAAATCATTAAAAGTTTATGCGTTACCAACATTGGCGTTACCGTATATAGTCGGAATAGATTTTCTGTCGGTATTTGGAATTGGTGTAAATTTCGCGACAAAGAAATGGTACTTTTCGGAAAACCCGACTATAGAATACGAATTCGATGCGAGACTGGGGGATCCATCGTTCCGCGCAAACGCCTCGGAAAGCGAGGGCGCGCCGATGAGAAGAGCCGCCGTGAAGGCGGAGGGAATCTCGTTGGGGGCGGATCGGCCGCTTACCATCGAACGCATTCGCCAAAAATCGCGAATAAGCGCAGACGACCGCGAACTCGTAACTCGCACAGAAATTCGTCTATCTCTTGCGGATTAGTGGAGATATCGGCCACGGAAGAGCGCCGGTTGAAAAATTTTCTCGAATCGGAAGTTGTGGAAGATCCGAACAAGCCCGGTGTGACAAATTTAACGCAACACCGGATAGATGTCGGAAATCACGCGCCTATTAAACCGTTACTACCCGGTGTCACCAAAAATTCAGGAAACAATTTACGCGGAAGTAGACCAAATGTTAGAAACGGGGATAATAGAGCCATCGAAAAGCGAATGGTCTAGCCCGGTCGTGATGGTTAAGAAATCGAATGGCATGTATCGTTTTTGTCTCAATTTTCGTAAAATGAATAGTATGTCGAAAAAGGACGCGTATCCACTACCTTACATGAACGCGATCCTAGATAAATTGCGTGCCGCCCGATACATTTCGATTATCGATCTCAGTCAAGCCTACTTCCAAGTTCCGTTAGAACCTAATAGTCGCGAGCTAACCGCGTTTACGGTACCGGGTAAAGGTTTGTTTCATTTCACGAGAATGCCGTTTGGTCTCACCGGAGCCCCGGCAACATTTCAGCGTTTGCCTGACCGTCTGATAGAACCCGAAATGAAACCGCATGCCTTTGCTTATTTAGACGATATTGTTATCGTGACTCGGACGTTTGAAGAACATCTCGTTTGGTTGAAGCGCGTGTTGGATAGAATAAAAGAAGCCGGTCTAACGATTAATCCGGAGAAGAGTAAGTTTTGTCGCTCTCAGGTTAAATATCTCGGATTCTTAGTGCAACAGGAGGGGTTGAAGGTCGATTCAGATAAAACCGAGCCGATTGTCGAATACCCACCGCCGAAAAATATTAAGCAACTACGACGTTTTATAGGAATGGTGTCGTGGTATCGAAGATTCATACCGCAATGCGCCACGAAATTAGAACAGCTAACGCGTCTCCTCCGGAAGAACTACTTTTGGGAGTGAGGGGATGACCAAAAATTGGCATTTGAAGCGGTAAAATCGTGCATCACCTCACCACCTACGTTATCGTGTCCAAAATTCGAATTACCGTTCGTCCTTCAAACAGACGCGAGTTCGGTCGGTTTAGGCGCCGTCTTAACTCAAGAATCGGAAGATGTTGAACACGTTATCGCATTTGCGAGCCGCGCGTTATCAGAGGCGGAAAAGAGATATACCACGACCGAACAGGAGTGTCTAGCAGTCGTGTGTGCGATTCGGAAATTTAGACCCTATTTAGAAGGTTATAAGTTTCGGGTAATTACCGATCATAGCTGTTTGAGATGGTTGCATAATTTAAAAAATCCGACGGGTCGGTTAGCGAGATGGGCTCTCGAGTTATTAGAATACGATTACGTAATCGAACACCGCAAAGGAGCGCTACACCATGTTCCCGATGTGTTATCGCGAATTTATGAGTCCGCCGAGGAATTGTGTGCCGTCGCGATTACGGTCGACGAATGGTACGATACACGCGTGCGGAATGTCAAAACTGCCACTCATCGTCAAACTATCACGAAAATATCCGGGATGGAAAGTCGAAAACGATCAGCTATATTTTCGGAAGCCGAACGCCGTCGTTTCGCAAGTGGTTGATAATTTGGAACAATGGAAGCTCGTGCTTCCGAAAGATTCGCGTCTCGAAGTTATTAGGGCAAACCATGATACACCGCAGGCAGGTCACTTGGGTACCGAGAAAACATATCAACGCGTTGCGAAACAATATTATTAGCCGCGCATGTTTAGGGAAGTCGAATTATACCCATCGTTGCGATACTTGCCAACGAACTAAAGTCGAACAGAGTGCCTGCCGGCTTAATGGGGCGGAGAAAGGTCGACATACCGTGGACGGTAGTCGCCGCGAACATTATGGGCCCTTTTCCCGCCTCTCGGAGTGGATTCGCATATCTTCGTTTTGCAGGATCTATTTACAAAATGGGTCGAATGTTGCCCGCTCCGAAAGGCCAATGGTAAAAAGATCCGAGAGGCTATCGACGACTTAATTATTAATCGATGGGGAGCACCTCGCGTAATTTTGACCGATAACGGGACAGAATTTATCAATCGAGAATTAAAAGCTTTCGCGGAAGAGCATGGTATCGCGCACGTAACAGTACCGCCGTATCATCCTCAAGCGAATCCCGTAGAGCGAGTGAACCGTGTACTAAAAACGATGATCACGGCGTTTCTCGAGCAAGATCATCGAGATTGGGATTTACATTTGTCGAAATTTCGATTCGCGTACAACACTGCGTATTATACGTCCTTGCAGGCTACGCCTGCCTTCTTAAATTTTGGTAGAGAACCGACGTCAGTAAGTTCCCGGCGAGAGGGGCCAGAGCCCGAAATCGAGGTTGAAGAAGCCGCGACCGCGAAATGGAAAGAGCGAATGGAGCAAATCCAAGCGTTGCGAGACTGTGTGGTAGAAAATTTGGAGGCAGCTCATCAAAGACAGTCGCGATATTACAATTTGCGTAGACGCGATAGACGCATCGTGATCGGCGAACAAGTGTTAAAACGCCAGCATGTTTTGTCATCCGCAGCGCATGCCATATCAGCGAAATTAGCCACTAAGTACCATAATCCGTTTACGATCACGAAAATCTTATCGCCGGTGGTGTACGAACTGGCGGATCAGGAGGAGAGGACGATTGGCAAAATACATGTGAAGGACTTGAAACCCTATATTGCTCCCTCTATTCCGTAGGTATTGTCGATTGCTAGTGTTATCGCGAAGTATGAGCTACCGCGAGTTCCTCTGCGAATGCGCGGAGTGGCTGGAAGCAGCGGCCGAGAGGAACTCCTTCTTTTGTGTCGGTCTCCGGGGAGAGTTGGGACGAGCGCGCCTAATCCAAGGCGCCAGGGAGCACCGAGCCACGCAAACCATGGCTCCGGTAGAGGATTGGCCAGCCGCCCCGGCGAAGGTGCATCGCGCCGTGCAAACGGTGACCGAAGACGAGGGAGCGTCCGAGGTAACGGCGAGAACGGAGCGAGCGAGAGGGGTGCGCAACCGGGATCCGCCCTTCTACTACATATATCCACTCACCGGCTGTTGGAATTGCGGAGGGCCCGGGCATCGCTATAGTCAGTGCCCACAACCCCGCCGCCAGTTCTGCTACCGTTGCGGCAACGCGAATCGGACCATCCGGGAGTGTCCGGATTGTCAGGAGGAGTGGAGGGCCGAGGGCCCATATCGGGTAACCCGGGGCTCCCCCAGCCCAGGCCGGCCCCGCCGCATCGAGTCGCCAACCCCGCGGGGACGAGCTCGACGTCTCCATTGAAGGACGGTACCGGCGATCGGCCACCGGAAGGATTCGCGGCACCCGTCTTGTTTTCTTTTTGGTTTTGATGTTGTTGTTTTTTTATTTAGTTAACTACCGCCGTATCTGATTAGTTGAGGCCATTAAGGCGAAAATTACTTTTTTTTCTAAAGTTGATTTCGTTTCTTCACTCTCTTTGAAGTGCCACGTTAATTGGCTAAAGTTGTGTTTTTTTGTTCCCGACGACGACCCAGATCTGTTAAGCGATAGAATTTTTTTTTATCTGAGGCACCTGAGGGTGTAAGGCGGACATGAGAGTGACCAGGGCCTCGCTTGGTTCTAGTAGGAGCGGGCACGATAATAAAGGTACCATTTTTGTAGCGCTGGCGAATTAATTTCACATACACCCCGTTCCCCTTGCGATGCGTCGGCGAACGCCCGCCACCGAAGATCCAGCGAGTGCATTTGGGGTATTGACTGCAGAGAGGTAAAGATCTGCGTCCGATTTCGTCGGTGAATAGTCGCGTTTGTCCTGTCGTCTCAAGTGTGTCGTCCGTTGTCCAGTCTATGTTTTGGCCTTTACTCTGGAGGTTCCGGTTGCTCTCCGACGCCCGACTCGGGATCCGGAAAATCGGAATAGTGGCCGCGGAGGGTGATCGACGCCGGTACGGTTTCTTCTTGGAGTGGGGGGTGTGACGTTGCCGTCTCGCGCGCGTCCGCCGAATCTCTCCGATCGCAAAGCGCGGGCTAAAGGGCTGCGCCAGTCGAATAATTGCGAGAACCGTACCGTTGTCTCCAGAGAGGCGTTATTAATCGAGATTTCGTGCTTTATATTAATTCCGTTGGTTATTTCTTTTGTCGTATGATTATTTAAGTTGGGAGTCTCATCGGAAGAAAGAGCGAGAAGTCGTTAAAGCGTCACGGAAAATACCATCGTCGATCCAGGACGACCTTGGAGGGGCAAGGAGCCAGCAATTCGGAAATCCAAAACATCTAACGACTAGCTACGTCACGAAGAGATCAGGACCCGCACACGTGATGCGCGACGCACGGGACAGCGAGAGGATTCTCGCGCAAGGACACAGGCCCGTGCGGATCCGGTCCCTGCGGAGAGGCTGTGATCATGCTCCCGATGTCATGGAACGGCCCCAGGAAAAGACCATCACAAGTGTTGCGGCGATACTTCCGGCCAAACCGTTCGCCCTAGACCTCGCGACGGCCCCGCGGAAATGGCCCCAGCGAATTATCCTGCGAAATACCGGGGGCGCGTGCACCCCCGATACGACCATGAGCGCGCCGCCCGCCGGCCATAGCGCGTGATAACGCGTGATTGGTCGCGATAATACGCATCATGTGAGCGCAGCCCCGGCTGGCCCACAGGTATCAATTCTGGATCGCGACGGTCCGGGATCAGACTGGCGTGAGCTTGAGTGCGAAGTAGAGGCGTAAGCGAAAGGACTGTTTTGGCGAGAGCAAATCGAGAACGTGAGCGAGCGGAAGGGATTCCGGCTACCAACGGAAAAGTCCAGACGAGAGGACGCCGACGATCCACCCCGTGGCAGTCCCGGGAGAACGGCCGAGAATCCGGTGAGGTTATCCTCAGCGAAATAGCGGAGGGAGAGGCTCACTTGCGCACAGTACAATTGGACACGTTGCAATTGCAAACTGTTATATTAGACACATAAAGTTGCGCACCGTTCGATTGGACACATTTCACTTGCGCACAGTTCGTTTGGACACATTTCATTTGCGCACCGTTCAATTGGACACATTGTTTTTGGACACAACACATGTTTTTGTATAATTTGGAATACATACACACGCATGTATAATTTTGAAATTTTTTGACATTTATTATTAACTTTATTTGGTAAATAAACGTTTGTTACAGTTCGTTTACACACATTTCGTTTGCACACAGTTCTTTTGCGCACAGTTCTTTTGCGCACATTTCTTTTGCGCACACTTCTTTCGCGCACAGTTCATTTGCGCACATAAATTTTAGTTTTAAATCAGAAATAGGTTTGCGTTAGGTTATATCTTCCGGAAGTGGAGCCCCCCCGTATGGGGGACGGAACCCACTGTGTCCACGCATATACTTTACAACGCTAAACGAGATCCCCATAATTGTTGTGTGGATGGGAAAGTGTGCAAACGAACTGTGCGCAAAAGAAATGTGCGCAAAAGAAATGTGAGCAAAAGAAATGTGCGCAAAAGAAATGTGTGCAAAAGAAATGTGCGCAAAAGTACTGTGCGCAAAAGAACTGTGTGCAAACGAACTGTGTGTAAACGAAACAAACGTTTATTTACCAAATAAAGTTAATAATAAATGTCAAAAAATTTCAAAATTATACATGCATACATGCGTGTGTATGTATTCCAAATTATACAAAAATATGTGTTGTGTCCAAAAACAACGTGTCCAACTGAACGGTGCACAAATGAAATGTGTCCAAACGAATTGTGCGCAATTGAAATATGTCCAATCGAACGGTGCGCAACATTATGTGTCTAATATCACAGTATGCAATTGCAACGTGTCCAATTGTACTGTGCGCAAGTGAAGGCTTCTCAATAGCGGAGGCTAAAACGCGGGTAAAACGCGCGACCGCGCCCGGGATTATTTTGTTCTGTCGTCGTCGAAGTGAATTTGTGCATTGGTGTACGGGCTAAGCCCGATTATTTAATGTAAACTTTCGCGTCACGGCCACGTCGTCAAGCGATCTGAGCTCCGAAGCCTCGAGAGTATCGGTTTCCGCGGATCGAGACATTACCTCGCGTTTTCGTAACCGTGTGTCGTCTCTCTGGAGATTCGGATTCCGCATATTGTAATTGCGTTGGTTCTCGCACATTTAGCCTCTAAGTTTCGTTCGTGTCGTGTGTCGGTCGTTTGAGTGTGAGTGTGAGCCGCGTCAATTCGTTATATTACTTTTGTATTTCGTTTGCGAATCTCCGCGTTTAGAATTTGTGTGCACGTTCGGTGCGACTTTCTTTCGCGATTGCGTCGCGAATTGAGGGAGTGTGAATCACGTAAATTCGAAGTGTGAAGTTTGTTGTACAGATTCGCGTTTCGATATTGAGAGCGCATTTTGGTGAGCGTTTTCTCGCGATTCTCGCCGGAATAGCGAGAGAGCGTGTGTGTGTGTGCGAAGCGTTCGGTACTGCGTATTACGTTGTTCGGATTCCAAGCATGACCGCGTTGCGTTAATTGCCTGTTAGTCTTAAGTTGCGTAGTAATAGTTTAGCGATAGCAGCGGGCGATAAGGTCGCCGTTGACGGGGTGATATCGGAGGTTGGAGCGGGTTCACGCCCGAATTAAAGAAGAACGTAATAATCGACCTCTTCGCCGTTCGAGGCGTAATTCAAGCCGAACGAACATTCCGGCCGATTTATCGGGCCGACTTCGGCGTACATTCCGGGGTTTCGCGCCCCGCGTCTAACACCCAGTCTTGCAGCCGCGTTTCTTTTACCGCAGCCGTATATCCGCGCGGCTTATCATTACTATTCTCGAGGAGCTGCGGCTCCCGCTATTATAATAAATCTGTTAATTTCTCTGTTTAATTTACGAGTTTCTTTTCAGTTGTGTTTGTCGTTTCCGTACTTGTCGTCTCTTGCACAATTTATCGCGTTAGATCAACACTCGCCCTGCCCCTCTACCGTTAGGCGAGCTAGTCAGCCCGTGGCGGATTCCGACGATTTCTTTCGCGTCCATCTCGCGCTTAATTCGTGCGTTTTGTGGATTGATACGTGAAAGATCGTATCTGGCGCCCAAGTTCGATTTTCGCGGTTATCTCTCGGATCTCGTCACGGTACGCGCGGAACTCCTAACATCCCGTTCCCACCCGGCGCGTGGATCTTTTTGTTTTTGACAACGTTTATTCCGCATCTCCCGTTCGGCGAATTAGCTCTGGTTCGTCGGCGCAACGTACATCCGCGCGACGGAGAGATCGACACGGTGGACGCGTTTATCGTTCAGCCGCGAGACGGTAGGAAAAGTCGTCGCAATATACATACAGGGTGAGTCATTTTAATCAACGCACGCAAATATCTCGTAAAGTAAACAAGATGGAAAAAAAATGTTCTATACAAAAGTTGTATGGTTCAGAGGGGGACACATGATGAAAATATGGACCTGACTTTGAGTAACCTTTTCAAGGTCAAGTCAATGTGATCGATGTTTTCTTAAATGGAATCCCTCATTTTTTATTACATACTCTTGTAGCTTATCTTGAGAGCTTTTCAAAACACTATAATAAAGTATTTTTTCATTAAGTACTTTTTGAGTTATTTTATATTTTAATCTGACATATTTTGATATAAAAAATAAAATATCTCTTAAAATATTTAGTTTTCGATAATCTTACCGTAATACTTTTATGTTCAGAATAATGAGACAAATCAATTAGTGTAAAGAGAAAAACAAATAATTGTTTAAAAAAATACATTGTAAATAATTACATACTTTTTCTTAAAAACAATTTTTTTTTATACTAATTGATTTGTCCCATTATTCTGAACATAAAAGTATTACGGTAAGATTATCGAAAACTAAATATTTTACGAGATTTTTTAATTTTTACATCGAAATATGTCAGATTAAAATATAAAATAACTCAAAAAGTACTTAATGAAAAATACTTTATTATAGTGTTTTGGAAAGCTCTCGACATAAGCTATAAGAATATGCAATAAAAAATGGGGGGTCCCATTTAAGAAAATATCGATCATATTGACTTGGCCTTGAAAAGGTCACTCAAGGTCAAGTCCATATTTTCATCATGTGTCCCCCTCTGAACCCTACAACTTTTGTATAAAACATTTTTTTCCATCTTGCTTACTTTACGAGATATTTGCGTGCGTTGATTAAAATGACTCACCCTATATATATATATGTATTATAATATGTATTATAATATGTATTATAACATTTACTCTTTTTTTACATCGAATGCAATCAGATTAAATGATTTATATTGGAATCATTATCGAAAAAAATTTATAATTTGAATAGTGGAAAAAACCTAAAGAATATTAACGAAACCTTTTCGATTTATTTGGCTCTGTACAGATTTGCTACAAATTTATTATTGTTAATAATACCATCGTATATTTGTATTTATTTAAAAATGTTAACGTATACTACAAAAAAGAATGATATCCCTAAAAACTTACCTTGGTAATTATTTACTATAACGGACCCAGCTCCAATGACGTTGACCTTGACATATGTTGTCAAGGACATAATCATGAGTTACTTTTTTTTATAACTTAATCGGCGGTCATTGTTTATTAAAAAGTTATTAACAATTAAAGTTTGAGAAATAAAACGTAATTTTTATATGAGTTTTTAATTTCCACGTAAGAAGCGAGGTCCATCCGCATCAGGACGTTGTATAACTCAAATCAAATTTTTAGAAATAGGTTTGAGTTAGGTTATATCTTCCGGAAGTGGAGCCCCCCCGTTGGAGGGCGGAACCCACTGCGTTCACGCATATACTTTCCCATTCACACAACAATCGTGAACCTCGCTTCGCGTTGTAAAGTATATGCGTGGACACAGTGGGTTCCGCCCCCTTCCTACGGGGGGGGGGGCTCCACTTCCGTAAAATATAACCTAACCCAAATCTATTTCTGATTTAAAACTAAAATTTGATTCAAGTTACGTTATATAACCCAAACCAAATTTTCGTTTTGAATCTAACTTTAACTTTAAATATCTTAAAAATTATAAGAGACCGCCGATTAAGTTATAAGGAAAAGTTACTCAGGATTATGTCCTTGACAACATATGTCAAGGTCAACATCATTGGAGCTGGGTCCGTTATAATAAATAATTACCCAAATATATCCTACAAAAATAATGATATCAACAAATTGCGCCAACTGAAAATAAAAATAAAACAAATATTTTAACCGAAAACAATTGTAAAAAAATTAAAACTTAGAAATTAATATAAAAAATTAAAAATTTATACAAAAATTAAAAATTAATACAAATGAAAAAAAGTTTAATTAAAAAAACTTGGCGCTGCTAACTTTCAAAGTACATATTAAAACCAACAAATATTAAAAATTTAAATCTAAATTTAATTTATAGATATATACTTAATTTAGTTACATCAATAACTATAATGTAAATGTATTAAAGAATACATTAATTTTAGCATATCGTCTAGTTTAGCAGCGCCAAGTTTTTTCAATTAAAATTTTTTTTAATTTGTATTAATTTTTAATTTTTGTATAAATTTTCAATTTTTTATATTAATTTCTAAGTTTTAATTTTTTTATAATTGTGTTCGGTTAAAATATTTGTTTAATTTTTATTTTCAGTTGGCGCAATTTGTTGATATCATTATTTTTGTAGGATATATTTGTACAATTTTTTTTTGGTTAAAATATTTTTATAAGTTTTTATTTTCAATAATTTAAAATAACACTATTTTATAAATATATATAAATATAGTTTTTCACAAGTGGCGCGTGTACTTGGCGCCTTTTTTTACCTTTTTATTATATACGGGAAAAAATAATGTATTCGTTAGAATAAGATAGGGTATAACTAAAAGAAAAACGTTGTACCCCCGTTTTTCTTTTTTCAACAGGGGAGGGATGTTATAGCGCAAAACGGCTATAACCAAATTAGTATAATTATTAATTATTAAATATTATTTAATATACGTCTTCCGACTATAACTCGAAGCCGAGGAAGACGTATAGAGTTACGAGCGCAATCGCTGACAAAGCGAGCCATGCGCGGAGGCCACGCGATCGCGAGACTTGAAGAACGACACTCCGGAAATGCAAGCAAAGAAACTTTACTTTGAATTTACGTAGCTTGTATCTGGGTTTTCTCCATTCGAAAACGAGTGACACGACCACCTATGGTCCTGTCGCTAAGCTATCCCCTCCGAAAATTAATCGAACAGGAGGTGATAAAACTACTCATCTCGAACGAGCGGCAGGCAGTCCTAATCGTAAAATCACACGAAGCAGTCATAATCATACAATTATACAATACAGTTGAACTTAACAAAAGCAACCACGAGACGGACAATTGGCACGCAACTCTATACCGCGATAAGCTGAGTTGAAGTGAGAAAAAGAAAAGAAGATTTAAAGCTGATGTATTCGAATAAACGACTTTTATTCTAATATGATTACATATTTAATGAAAACGGATACGACGATCTGTGGCAGGCGGACGTGGTCGAGATGCGTTCATATGCACGATTCAACAAAGGCTACAATTATATACTCACAGTTATCGATGTGCTGAGCAAGTATGTGTGGGCTGTATCGCTCAAGAGTAAGAGTGGAAACGAGATGTCGGAAACGATCGCGAATATAATTCGAGACGATGGAAGATGCCCGAAAAATTTTCAAACCGACAGAGGAAAAGAATTTTACAATACAAATGTACAGAAACTCGTGAAGAAACACAACATTAATTATTATTTAACGTACTGTGTCATGAAAGCATCGGTCGTGGAACGATCCAACCGAACGTTAAAGAACAATATGTGGAAAATGGAAATTATAAGTGGATCGACGCGTTGTCCCGGCTCGTTGCAGAGTACAATGCGCGAAAACATCGCACTATCGGTATGAGGCCTATCGATGGATCCGCGTACTATGACCCGTCTACGTGGAAAATTTTTTCTCCTTGGAGCATGCAATTCTTCCACGAGCAGCTGTTTTTCAGAAGTCTTCCGTAGCATATTTGATCGAGGCATAATTCGTAATAACGAGATTATTCCTCCACGTATATTCTTTATGTACCTTTCTTTTTCTGCACTGAATCAGATGTAGTCTGCGTGTAAGTTGCACACCGAAGCATTTTCTGCATCTCATTATTTATAGCGTCTGCATATTCGTCTCGAGCGTGATTATTTTTGGATAAAGTTCCGAAATGTACTCACCCCCGATTTTTTTGAAACTCAGTATTCTTACGTATTTTGACGCGCTGATTACGAATATCATAGTGAAAATTGGCGACTACTTAATTTTCATGAAAAACCCATAAAAATTATAGTTTTTTACGTTTATCTCAGTAAATACGAAAAATCATGATAAATGTTTTAGACAAAAGTTTTAGATCTCACAGAGATAAACATTTTAGGTTCTATACATTTTCACCGTACGAATAATAGTTTTCGAGAAAATCGAAGTTAAACATATATCTCAAACCAATTGCTGTATAGGTGAAACTACAAAGGCTGACAGTACTGCGTAGAAGTCTCAATATATAACCTCGCTTTGCGTGGAAAAGTATATGCGTGGAAACAGTGGGTTCCGCCCCCCTGCGGGGGGCTACACTATCAAAAAACTAGACAGATAGGTTTGCGTGGAACCTCGCTTTGCGTGGAAAGTTGCAAACCCATGTGGAACCTCGCTCCGCGTAGAAAAGTGTATGCGTGGAAACAGTGGGTTCTGCCCCCCTGCGGGGGGCTACACTACCGAAAAACTAGACAAATAGGTTTGCGTGGAATCTCGCTTTGCGTGGAAAGTTGCAAACCCATGTGGAATCGTATATGTACTGCAAAGTACATGCTTAGATGGGAGGACAGATATAAGATTTAGAGTCCATCGGTTTTGTCGAAAACTATCACTCGTACGGTAAAAATGAATAGGACATAAAATGTTTATCTCTGTGAGATCTAAAACTTTTGTCTAAAACATTTATCAAGATTTTCCGTATTTACTGAGATAAGCGTAAAAAACTATAATTTTTGTGGGTTTTTCATGGTTTTCACCATGGAAATCAAACAGTCGCCAATTTTCACTATGATATTCGTAATCAGTGCATCAAAATACGTAAGAATACTGAGTTTCAAAAAAATTGGGGGTGAGTACTTTTCGGAACTACACCTCTGTTTTGCGACATTCGTTTATCTCTGACAACAAATAATTTTATTATTCGTAAGTATCGTTCTGTCTATTATTTGCCGAACAATAATTAGCTCACTGTTCCGTCGATAGTCGGAGAGTTCGGTCCTGTATAAATTTCATAGTGATTACTCTGTGCCGACCTGTGCGTTCCGTAAGCATTACAACTTTTCGACATAGATCTTTTCTTTGTTCACCCACCATATACCGCTCCGCTTACTTACAGATTATATTGAAGTACCATGTTCGCTTTTATTTCCATCCGAAAACTCGAGGATTACATCCCCTCGACGACATGGTTTCCTTGGAGAATGGTCTGTGGATGTGAGAAATCTGCGCGATCTACTATCAGTTTCTCCATAATTATGCGTTTAGCTGTTTAAGATTATTTATTTACTTTTTGTATTAACTTTTAATTTTAATTCTTTACGCTGAAGATGGCCCCCAAAAAGGGTCGAAACATCCGTTATTTTAATTTATTTTTAATGTAATTTATATAATATATATCTCTGTGCCCTTAATACCGCGCTTGGCTCGCTATTGCCATTTTTATTGACATTCTTTTATTTAATATGTCGTAACCTGACCAATTCCTCAATATATTAAAAGATAAAACAATAAAGTAAAACAGAAAAGATTAAGAAAAACTGAGTAAAGCAAAGCAGTAAAATTAGAAAAGAGATCAAGGAAAGATAATTAAGAAAGAGTAAAGTAATAAAAGATTATTAATAAAATAAAAGTAAGATACGTCATTAAAGGGAAGGAAGTCACGGTCAAGTTCTCGGAAATTGAGTAAACAGCCGACGAGACAGCTGATGAGCGGAGCACGAGACTTGCTCCGGTCAGGGACACCACACTCCTCCCTAATCAACGACCTAATTAATTAATATATATTGAGCGCGAGATGCACCGACGCTAGCTGAGTAACATAGCTCATTAACATCGCTCGCTACTCGCCCGCTCATATCAACAGTATCGATATACCGTACGTATCGCGCCCGACTATTATAATCGCAAATAACTGAAACTATACAAAAACCAGTGAAATATATCAATTTCTACCTAACGTCCGGAAGTGTCTTATTTCGAGCGTGGATCCTAATCTTTTGGGCGTATAAATCCCTAAAGACCTCTTCCTTAGCGGCTAGAGGCACAACATTAATTGGTGGCAGCGGTGGGATACGCCAGCTCTAACAAGATCGACACCGACAAAGGTCCACAACTTAACCTAACCGCAAGAATGAAAATTTCCGTGGAATCGACAGAACGAGAGACAGCAAAGAAAACTCCGTCAAACGGTCAACAACTACAACCGAGGAAAAGGAAGTCCATCAGGAACTTCGAGTCAACCGGTACATTGAGGCGACAACGATAAGCGGAACCTGAGAAGGCGCACCGACCTATCTCAATGGCACGCGACGATCGACGCCCGACGGCCGACACCGAACGAGAGACAATGCTGCTCATCGTATTATTGTAAGTCGAACAATTAAAAATTTGTAAAGGCGTGAATGTCAGAAAACCGAAACGCGCAACAAAAAAGCGTAGCGAATAAATCGTGGCTATTTAGCGAACCAGCGAATAGAGCCATTAGAAATAGCGCAGTAAGCCCTATAAGAGTAGCAGTAGAAGCACTCCGAGATATACGCGATAACGTACGAAGAAATCTAAGCGCATTAAATTCAAGCGAGAATTTGTCCGAATCAGAACTCGGAGCAAACGTTGTAATCAAACGCGAATTTTCATTCGGCGAATTAAACAACAGTTTAATAGCGAATAATATAGAACTAGATGTTGAGGTCGAATCATCAATAAGCGTGTCTAGTAGACTAACACACTGCCGCGAATTCTCACTAACGTCATATGATTCGAGTATCTTTGACCACTACGAAATCTATCGTACTCGAAACATGTATAACTCAAACGCTTCCGCATTGCAACCCATCACATCGGAAGATATCGATGAGGGAATTAAGCGATTACAAGAAGAAGCAAATAGAAACGCGACACAATCAAACGCGCAAGCTCAATACAAACCGCAGAAAGAAACGGACGAAGCAGCCGACGACCTTAGGGAAATATTGCGGGAAATGAGAGAGGAAATGAGACGGGAAATTAGAAGTATGCATGCCGAGATATACGATTTAAGAATTAGAGGGCCGCAACCCCGACATAACAATGAGCATAGGACTCCGCCGGGAGAAAGAACCGAGACCGCGTACGAGTTCATACCCGAAGATGTACGACATCGAAGAGGACACGGATTTTTACCATTAAAAGAGGCTCGCGGAATGATTCCGGAATTCGACGGATCGCCAAATAAATTGCAATAAATTGTAGTGAAAAAGTATTACAATTATTACGTACACAACATTTAAATAAAGAAGAAAAAAAATGATAATGGAAATCTGCAAGAATTTTAGCGATATATTCCACATCGAAGGAGACTCACTGACTTGCACCAACACAATCGCGCATAAGATTGCAACGCAAGCAGATAGCTCACCGGTCAACGTACGGCCTTACCGCCTGCCGGAGAAGCATAAAGAGGAAGTAAATCGTCAAGTCCGAGAAATATTAAAAAATAAAATAATCCGACCAAGCACGAGCCAATGGAACGCACCGTTATTGGTAGTCCCTAAAAAAGCCGATGCGTCAGGAAAACCGAAATTACGAGTAGTCGTAGATTTCAGAAAATTAAATTATCTAACTATAGGAGATTCATTTCCCTTACCAAATATAACGGATATATTAGATCAGCTTTGGAAACGCCAAGTACTTTACAACCCTGGATTTAGCATCCGGATACCACCAAATTCCGATGGAAGAAGGCGACAAATGCAAAACTGCTTTTTCCACACCTCACGGGTATTACGAATACAATAGAATGCCCTTCGGATTAAAAAACGCGCCAGCCACATTTCAAAGGCTAATGAATTCAATACTGATAGGTATACAAGGAATAATATGCTTAGTATATTTAGATGATATCTTAATCTACGGAGCCAGCTTACAAGATCATAACAAGAGACTCATCGAAGTCCTACGAAGATTGCGAGAAAAAAATCTGAAATTACAGCCGGACAAATGCGAATTCCTAAGAAAAGAAGTGACATACTTAGGTCATATAATTACAGAAAACGGAATATCGCCGGATCCATCTAAACTGAAAGCCGTAAGAAATTTTCCGACGCCTAGGAAAGTGAAAGATATTCAAGCTTTTATAGGATTAGCCGGATACTATAGAAAATTTATTGAAAATTTCTCTAAAATCGCGAAACCACTAACGAAGCTAACGAAAACGGAAAATAAATTTGAGTGGACGCAGGAACAACAACAAGCATTTGAAATGCTCAAAGAAAAATTAACGACGGCACCTTTATTAAAATATCCAGATTTTGAAAAGGAATTCATCGTTACGACCGATGCATCAGACTATGCAATCGGAGCGATATTATCACAAGGACAAATAGGCCAAGATCAACCGATAGCATATGCCAGTCGAATACTATCGAAAGCCGAACAAAATTATAATACGACCGAAAAGGAACTATTAGCAATAGTATGAGCCGTTAAACATTTTCGACCGTACTTATACGGGCCAAAATTTACAATAGTCACAGACCATAAATCGCTCGTATGGTTATTTAATGTAACCGACTCTGGATCTCGATTAATTAGATGGAGATTAAAATTAAAAGAATACGATTACGAGATCATACACAAGGCCGGGACAGCAAACAAAAACGCTGACGCGCTAAGTCGACACGTGGCGGATATCAACATCGTCGAGGAGGATGAGAGCACCGACACGAAGATAACGGGAGAATACACGAAAGACGAGAAGCGACGTATTCTATACGAATATCACGATGCACCTGTAGGAGGGCATCAAGGAAAAGAGCGCATGATTAATCGAATTCGCCTAATGCACAATTGGCGAGGATTGACAAAAGATGTCGAAGATTATAATTTTGTCAGAAAAACAAACTATCGCGAAAAATTAAAGCACCGCTAATAATAACGGATACTGCCGATAAACCTTTTGAAAAATGTGCTTTAGACATCATAGGTCCACTAACGATTACTAATAATGGAAATAAATATATTTTAACGTTAAAAGATAATCTAACAAAATTTAGTAAAGCAATTCCGATACCGAATCAAGAAGCCGCGACAATTGCAAAAGAATTCGCATTTTTTAAACGAAATATTTAGAAACACTTGCAAACTATTAAAAATCGAAAAGATCCGAACTACCGCGTATCATCCGGAAAGCAACGGAGCGCTAGAACGATCTCACCGGACTCTAGCCGAATATCTCCGACATTATATAAACGCCGATCAAACGGATTGGGACGAATGAATTCCCTACGCGATGTTTACGTATAATACGACACCGCACACGGCGACAGGGTTCACACCCTTCGAATTAATTTACGGGCTTCGAGCAACATTACCGACGACATTGTCGCAACCGCCAAAGCCCACGTATACATGATGATTACGCTCAAGAATTAAAAGAAAAATTACGCGCCTCACAGCAAGTCGCAAAGAAGCATCTGAAGAACGAAAAAATAAAAACTAAGGAAAATTATGATAAAAAGAGTAAAGAAATCAAACTCAAGGTAGGAGAAAAAGTCCTCTTGTACGACGTAACAGTTCGCCGAGGACGATCGAAGAAACTGGACTCCCTATAGACCGGACCCTACAATAATCGAAAAGAATTCGGAAGTGAACTACACAATAAAAAGGGAAGGAAAACCATACGCGTCCACATAAATCGATTGAAACCATTTATCGAAAATTAGAGAGTAAGAAAAAGAAGGAAAAAGAGAAGAAAAACGCATGAATAAAATAAAAATAGAATAGATAATAAGGAAAACAAAAAACAAAAAATAAAAAAATTCCTACCTTAACGCCCTCCACTTCCACGTCCAGCACCGCGACCCAGGTTCCACTCCCGCATAGCCTGAAGAAGAGCACGACCACGACCCACAGGACGAGGCTCAGGGTTGAGAAAGTGACCACGACCCACAAAACGAGGCGCCGGATCCCAACAAATCTCAAGCCCGCGACCCCGATTGATATGGGGCGGCGGCGCGTCAACAGGCACTTCAGGCACAAAAACAACGGCACGGTCAATAACTAGATTTGGAAAACCTAGTAGATCGACCTCGCGGATAAGCGCGGGCACCGAGATTTGATCCCGAAAGGAGCGAGCAAAATGGTGGTGTTCCTCCGGATCTTGCCCCGCGCGATGCCCGTTATCGTGCACCGAACTATGCCCCGCAGCGAAACGAAACTCGCTCGAATTCGGAGCCATGAAAATACAAATCGACAACACAACGCGACAACAAAACAGCGCGAAAGAAAATAATGTCCAAGACAAGACGACGTCGCAAGACAGACTGAATGGAAGAGCGAATAAAAAGCTTGGAAAGGGCTAGATAAAAGCAAAAATTAGCTATATATGCATCCAGAGAAAAAGTGAATGCACCGCAAATGATTCTAAGAAAATATTATAATATAATACAAAGCTTTCTATTACAGAAATCTTATTGCATGGAACACCTGTAAGGAAACCGGACCTGATACCAAAGTCGAAATAAAAGAATTTAAATATGAACCGCGTATCGGAAAAATACTACTTCGAAAAAATGGGCAAGATAAACCAAATCGAATCCACATGGAAAATGGTGATAAAACTAGATATCGCCGCAATGGACCACCGACAGAAACAACTAGCAAACTACATGGCACAAACGAGAGCCTTATGTTACGATAAACCATTGCAAATAAAAATGAAAGAAACCTGCCACAACCTGCTACAAATAGCAGAAAAGGACAGAAACCAACCAGAAAAATTGCTAAAACGTCTGAAAATTGCATACCAAGCACCCAAGAAGACAAAACGAGGGCTAATCGGCGGTCTAGGAACGATAGCCAAAACACTCTTCGGCACAATGGACGCAGACGACGAAAAAATTATAAAGGAGCAATTAATCTCATGCAAAGAAATCAGCAAACGCTGCAGCACGCGATGAAAAATCAGATTAAAATATTAAACGCAACAATTGCGCAGGTGTATAATGTTGAAAAAGTTATGCAAGAAAATGAAGAACAATTCTTAAATATAACAGAGAAGATGCGACAAGCCTGGATACAAACAGAAGTCGGATATGGACAACGAGAAGATCTCGACGAACATTTTATAATATTAAATGCCATAATAAAAGACCTAACGAACGATCTTATGGATATGATCGCGCATCTGACTAACGCGAAAAGAGGGGTAATCGACATAAGATTATTACCCATAGAAAAAATCCTAGCATCCTAGATAACCTCAAGGAAACAGCGTCACAAATACCGCAGGGAACGCACTTCCCGTTTCAAATATCCGCAGAAAATTGGAGAACAATCGAAAAGTTCTTAACAATTAGCGTATACTACGATAATACAAATATATTTACGATTATAAAGATTCCGCTAATCACATACCCCGAGTATGAAATAATAAAGGCAATCCCATTACCTACGCACAAATTTAATAATACACTTATATTCATAGAAGTAAATCAACCGATAATAGCGATAGACGTATACTCTATCCAAAGAGAGAATAATATCGGGTCGAACGAAAACTCGTCCGTTTCGCGCAAGTCTCTACCTTCAGAACGCCTAAAAAGCCCCCACTACATCGCCGTATCGTTCATGCAGCTTGCCAGTGCTAGCAACGAATAACAAGTCCCCCCGACCATTTGACATATTGACAGTTGCAATTATTTTCTCAAAATAACTCTCGAACGGTTTGGTGCAGCGTCAACGAGTATTTTTAGTGTTTTTCTGCTAAAAAAGTATTTACAAAGTGCGATAGAAGAATTGAATATTGTAGTGCCACTAATGTCATCTCCTATGAAGAAAAATAGACGAGGCCAGGTAAACAATGATAAATAAAAATTATTAATCTACGTATACGGTATTGAGTATGTCGCCATGTTCTCCCCACTTTGCCCGCCTATGCGCGGACCGATATTATTCTCTCTTTGGATAGAGTATAGATAGCCGAACGTATTTTATGCTTACCGAAAACGATCTAAATAAATGCGTGCGAAATAATGATCAATATGTTTACGAACAGAATTATCCCGTACATTATTTAGACGAAGGAGCGTTATGCGAAGTACAAGCATATGTACAGTTAGAGACATACACAAACAACTGTAATATTCGACACATACACACGAATACTACCATATGGATAGCGCTGAGTAACGCGAACTCATGGTTATACTCTACACAAGCAAACCGACCGATCGAAATAACGTGCGAAAACGACGCAACGCGAAAATTAGAAATAAAAAGAACCGGACAAATCACATTAAAAGAAAAATGTAAAGTAACGACACAAAACGTCATAATACGGACAAAAAAGTCCGCGATAATAACAATCGTGCAGACAAATCTACCCGACTACAATCTGACGATCTCAAACGACAAACGAAACGAAAAAACATTGGACAAAATTAAACCAATGAAATTACGAAAAGTCATCAGGAACCCGACAGAAGTAAGGGACCTAAGCGAAAGACTTGACGAAACAAACGAAGACTTAAATAACAATTATTTTCCTACTAACGAACACAATATATATCCCGTAGCTTCAAGTTGCACAGAAATAATAATAATAATAATAATAATTACCACAATAGCAATTATATACGCCAAGAAAAAATATAAGACAGAAAAGAAAAAACTACCAGAAACTAATATAAATCCGATGTGCAAACCGAAAATAATTCAAGAGCACATTTACGGCACCGTAAGCAGATCGAATAGAACAGCTGAGATAGAAACCGACACCGCGATAACTAACACTGCGATGCTACATTAAAATAAAGTAACCATAAGAAATAATTGTAAAATGCGAATAATGTATAACGAAAAATGGTAAATATAGCAAATAGGGGACGCAGCCCCAATGACCTTGACCTTGACATATGTTATCAAGGACATAATTCTGAGTAACTTTTTCTTTTAATTTAATCGTCGCTCGTTGCTTATTAAAAAGTTATCAACAAACAAAAATTTGTAAAAATCAAGATTTATACATAGTCTGACAATGAAAAACTGAATATTTAAGTTAGTTTACAGAAATAGTCCTACGTATACTACACATATAAACTGAAATAAACACAAGTTTTTACATATATAGGGTGTTCAAAAATAAAATATAAGTGTAAATATAGCGAATAGGGGACCCAGCCCCAATGACCTTGACCTTGACATATGTTGTCAAGGACATAATTCTGAGTAACTTTTTCTTCTAATTTAATCGTCGCTCGTTGCTTATTAAAAAGTTATTAACAAAGAAAGTTTGAAATATAACAAAGTACATGCACGGACAGGAAGCACGCGCGCGCGGGCGCACATACGCACACACACACATTTTTTTGTTAATAACTTTTTAATAAGCAACGAGCGACGATTAAATTAGAAGAAAAAGTTACTCAGAATTATGACCTTGACAACATATGTCAAGGTCAAGGTCATTGGGGCTGGGTCCCCTATTCGCTATATTTACCCGAAAAACATGTAGACGAAAATTCACGTATAGTTAATTTTTTTTTTCCAAAGCGGGAGGGATGTCGTAACCCGACCAATTCCTCAATATATTAAAAGATAAAACAATAAAGTAAAACAGAAAAGATTAAGAAAGAGCTGAGTAAAGCAAAGCAGTAAAATCAGAAAAGAGATCAAGGAAAGATAATTAAAAAAGAGTAAGGTAATAAAAGATTATTAATAAAATAAAAGTAAGATACGTCATTAAAGGGAAGGAAGTCACGGTCAAGTTCTCGGAAGCTGAGTAAGCAGCCGACGAGACAGCTGACGAGCGGAGCACGAGACTTGCTCCGGCCAGGGACACCACACTCCTCCCTAATCAACGACCTAATTAATTAATATATATTGAGCGCGAGATGCACCGACGCTAGCTGAGTAACATAGCTCATTAACATCGCTCGCTACTCGCCCGCTCATATCAATAGTATCGATATACCGTACGTATCGCGCCCGACTATTATAATCGCAAATAACTGAAACTATACAAAAACCAGTGAAATATATCAATTTCTATCTTACGTTTGGGAGTGTCTTATTTCGAGCGTGGATCCTAATCCTTTGGGCGTATAAATCCCTAAAGACCTCTTCCTTAGCGGCTAGAGGCACAACAAATATCATTAATGGCAGTATTAATTGCTCATGTTTACTGTCTCTGATTGATTTTAATGTATGTCTCAGATCTCTGCGCACTTTTCCTCTTTTTCAACTTTGTATTTATAAATCTAATTTATCGCACATGGATACCATTGCAAGAATTTGTCATTTTGTGTATCAATCGCTTAAATCTTGCGACCTGTTCTCAATTTCTGCTATAACTTTTAAACGTGCTGTCTGTCGCGCATTATTGTAATTGCGATTATCTTTATTTTATGCATAAATTTATTTTAGTTTTATTTTTGTTTATGTAAATAGGTCTTCCCGTATATCATACTAAATATAGAATATGTATGAAAATATAGAATATGTAAAATATAGTTTAGTTGTTCGTCTTTCATTCGACTACTGTATCGGTTCGTCTTTCGTTCGATTATTGTATCGGTTCACCTGTTTCGCTATCAATTTTCCATCATTGCACGCTGAACGGTATTCATCATTTGATTCGAGGCCGAACAATTTTCTTAAGCAGAAAATGTCCCGGTTCGTCCGTTCGTTGGCGGCGTCGCATTCGCGAGCCCGCGCGTGCCATCTCGCCAACAAATAGAGTATACGGTATAATATTTTACAGAGTTAATCTTGTATGTCGCGCAAACGATCGCATTGCTCCGACCACCAGTTGTGTAATTTGTGCACGTTCTCCAACGCGCAATTTTTCGCGTGATATTCACAGCGAAACGCTCGCGAGACGTTCAGAGCCTCTAAGCGCCCGATGTCCTCGGCGTCGATGGTCTCAATAGCGACGTCGCAATCCTCGGCGACGTTTCCCAGAATTTCGGCTAGCTACTTTTTCTTCTCATAACCTTTGACGTAGACTCGCACCGTTGAACCTCGATTTGATTCGCTGCACACGGCGTCCCGAACGAGTTTTTTCATCATCATTCAGTTAGTTCATAATTCACGTATCCATCGGTCCAATTTAGCTGATGATGATTCAAAGTTAGCCAACACGCTCGCGACTTCTCAGCAGACCTTCGTCAGCAGATCCCACGACATCGGCGCGCGGAAGATGTAATGTATCAATTTCGCGCCATTTCTTAGCACAGCTATTTCTTTTGCGACGAATCTCTCGTTAACAATAGGGGAGATCGGCGGCGTCCATCGTCGTCGTTAGTCGAAGTTGGAATGTTCGCTTATTTGTCTTTTCTTCTTAAGCGCTTTATCCCCTCCTATGTTTTTTAAATGTTGCTGTATTACATTACTCTACACGATTCTGCGTTGGTAAGCGGATTGTATTCCACCACTCGATCGTGAATAATGAGACAGTAGGCTGTGGTGTTAGAGGGAACGTTCTCCTTACAGTCGAACTCTATACGAACGTCCACGGTGGCGCTCTTGATTGATTCGTTCTGTCGAGAACAGTCGATGACTACGAGCGGATCGTGGGTTAGAAATTTGCTTAGATTTAAGAGTGTCTCGTCGTTGTCGCATCCGTACGTTTTCCAAAATTTTGAGTACATATCGTACAGCACGGCAACTTTGTGCTTTTCGAAATCCAGATTCATATCGTCATAGGGATAAAAATCGGAATTAAGATATAGCTTGACGTTGGTCAATTTGCAATCGTCGAATCGAGAAGCCTCCTGAGACAGAACGTTCTTCCTTCCGGATTGTAGCGCGAAGATAACGTATCATGGTTTCTCGAGCTGCGTCGCCGCTTTGACTGCCCACAAGTGTTTGGTCGTGCTCTGCAGAAGCGGAAACTCGTAGAGATCCCACGAACGAAAAGCGACGCTTAGATATCGTCTGCTGTCCAACATACGTAATGACGCCAATTTATTGACGTCATTTAGCACTATATGTGGCATTCGCCACTGTATCTTTAATAAGACGATCTTAGGTTCGTACGTTTCGCGCGATATAAGACAATTGTTATCGTTGCGCGCTCGTATCAGAATGAGTTCGTGTCGCGCGTTGATCACGACGCGCTTGTAATCCTCCCAGAAACCTAGCAAGACGTTGAGTGGTACGCAAAAGTTGAAATCGCCAATCGGTCAATGAAGCATCGCCGCGAAGTCCCATCCGGCATTTTGTAATGTACTGCTTCTCTCGGTCATCAACGACACGTAATTCATGATCGTGCTCGTTATTCCGACGGTTCTACTTCGATTGATCTCTACATCATCAAGTTCGTAGCTAATCTCCTCGAATATAACGCGAACATAAACGCCGCGCAATTGTTCACCAATCTCGTCGTCAACGCGCTTTCTCCCTCCGCGGCCGACGGTTTCTTCGACTCGAGTCTGCCCTTGATGTAGAGAAAACTCTCGCACAGTAACGTGTACAGATCCTGTTGTTGTATAGGAATTCGTATTTCGTCCCTATTTCCGAACGTGGTATTAGCGTAAGGATTATACGTATGTGTCTCTATCTTGACAATGCGATCGTCGAAGACTGGTTTCCCGCCAATACTTAAGATGTTCATTTTGCTTTCACAAATACGCGGTTTTAAGGACGACGAAACCTAAGGAGCGCAGGAAAGCCACGTTGGCGTCGGTCAATTTTCTGTTCCTCCTCTTTTTTCTCTTCGCGTCGAGGGGCGACGCGACGGCGACGACGGGCGCGTTTTTCACGTTCGACTCGTTTACGATGAGCATAATCCGCGCGTCTCTCTCTCGCCCGATCGTCTTCGTTGCACGTGCGAACGAACCGTGATCTCCTCGCCGCGAAAATCGATCGATCGTTCGTTCTGATCCACGATACGCACGTTTATATCGGTAATGGTCCGTGCGATTATCGGGAGATAAATGATCTGCGCCGAGATCTCTGATACTTCATATCCGGGTGAAACGTTGAGTGCGAACTCGTGTATCGTATGCGCGGATTTGTTATGGTAAGCCCCCGTCGTGACGTTGCACTCTGCGCGAATAACGTTAACGGCCATAATATTTACCGGTTTGTCGGACGCGTACCATTTATTCGGTTGTAATATACGAGACGATGAAAAACCCAATAGCGAACCGGTGTTATCGGATTTGGTGTAATTAACTCGATACGCGCATTTGATCTCGTTTCTCATGGTGTTATTGTTACCGCGAAGCGCTATGGAACGTTCGCTTTTATCCTCGTCTTCATTGTCCTCATAATAGTCGTCAACGTCGTATATACAGGGTGTCCCGTAACGTGATATCCACACTGAAACTGTGTATTCTTTTTGTCATTCTAAGTCAAAGAGTCTTAATACACATATGTCCTAAAGTCGATTGTTTCAAAGTTATAGCGAAAAAACAAAATTGCATAAAATAAGAACAATATTATTTATTAAAGATAATATTATTTATTGATAATTAAACAATAATTAAACAATAATTTACTTTATAAACTACTTTATACATTGTTCAAAGTGACCACCATTTTGGTCTACACACACTTCTGCTCTTTGAATTATTGATGTTGTAGAACGCAAAAGAAGTTCCGCATCGTTACGTATATTATTACAAGCGTCTGTTATTTTATTTAATAACTGCTGCCGATTGACTGGCTTATCCGCATAGACTAGAAATTTCATGTGCCCCCACAAAATATAATCCAGAAGAAATAGATCGGGAGATCTTGCAGGCCAATTGATGATTGGTAGGTAAGAGAAATTTATAAGCTATGTTTATGCGATGTTTTCACTTAAAACGACAGTCAATTTATTAATATTATCTTGTGTGGCAAGTGTGGAAAACAATGAATTATGTCGAGTATGAAGTTGCCGCATTCGCTTCAGCTCATGCAGCAACTTCATGCGCGACGTAGTTCGTTGTCTTCCGCACATGCCATACATACAATATTTTTTGTAATGCCTGTTATTTCCGCACTACTAGTGCGGTAAGGTAAGTCATAAAGGTGCTTTTCTCGCATTAGTGTGAGAAATAACTACTTTTGCATTTTTTTGTTATAACTTCGAAACAAGCGACTTTAGGACATATGTGTATTAAGACTTTTTGACTTAGAATGACACAAAAAATACACAGTTTCAGTGTGGACATCACGTTGCGGAACACCCTGTATAAGCGTCGTCATCGTCGTCATCATCGTCGCTCGTCCTCCGTTTTTCGTCCCCCTTCTTTCGCTCCGCTTCTTTCGCGATGTTCGTTCGTCGTTTGTGACGAATCGCGACTCTGAGATACGCGCTTATAGCGCTTAACTCTTAAGATCCGACGGGAATCGCGATAATCTCGTCGTTATCGTCAAAGTAAAATTTATTGTACGTAGAATTTATGTTCGGTTGTAAGTTCCAAAATTAGTAAGACCTAGTTCGTAGTCACCATCGCTGAGATTCAAGGGCGGAAAGTAGCTTGCCGCGAGAACGCTGCTTCGTCCGAATAGCGTGAGAGTCAGCGACATGATCGGTGAGAACGAACGAATCGCGATCGACTGCGCTCAATCGACGAATGACGATCGATGTTATAGTCGAAAATTCTTCCAACCAATTTCTCGAAAAAATCGCAGACACAATTGTCCGCAGATGCTCTAATCGCGCGTCTGCTGAGAACGACGATTTTATCGGATATTCGTATCGCGTCCGAAATAACGCTCGAGTTCGCGCGGCGGACGAAACCATCGTAGTAGATCGCATCGTCGTCTTTTTTCGCGTACGCCACCCAATGAGTACCCGGTCCCGACGCGTCGTCCAAATTTACGATACTGTTCTCTCTACAGTGCGCTCGCGACGGAAGCACGTCGCGCATAAACACGCCTCTGAAGTGAAGCACGCGCGAGGGTATCGCCGCGCGATTGAACTGTTCGTTTGTCATTACGCCGATGGATGGGAGAATCCCTAGCGTTTGTTTCCGCGAAGTTTGTTTTCAGTTCTCCCTCTCCTCCTCGCCGTAGGTGCGCCGCTTCCACGTTTGTACGGCGCGAGATACAAACTGCGACCTTCCATCGCACGATCGTGACGCTGCAGCTCCCCCAGCTGTCACGCGGCTTTGCGATCGTTCACAGTCTTTACGATTCCCACTGCTCCTCCAGTCAAAGAACCGAGAGCTCCCAATAACGGTAGTAGGAGTAAGAAGCCGTCGCGTTTCGCTACGGGAAGCGTTCGTTTCCTTGTTTTCCTCTTGCTCTTCTTCCTCTTAATTCTCGCGGCCATACCTATTCCAAGTTTCGTTTTCGCTTTCATGGCCGTCCATACGGCTGTAGCTGTTCTTTCGCCTCGACGCGCTTGCGCACTCTCTCGACGAGCGCCCGATCGGCGACGTGTCGATTGGCAAGGTCGTCGCTTCGCGAGTATGCGACGTCGTGCTCGTGACAGCCCGCGTCCAGCGGATTAATACCTCGATCGCCTTGCGCGAGTCGTTTCGCGAGATGGGTGCCCGGTCCATAGAATTGATAGCCGGGTATGTGCAATTCGAAAGAAAACGCGTTTATCGCTCTGTTCAATAAGCCGGTGTCGCTGATATCACCGGTCACACCGTTCTGCCGCTTCGCGAATTGCATTTGCCGCAATCTTTAACGAGCGTTGCCGGGCCGTCGATGTGCGTTCGTTATCAGGGACGATTGTATTGTTCCAGGCATCGACGGTAGCGCCACATTTCCGGGTCTGCGCTCTTATATGTTCGGGCAATCTCTCCCACAATCGTTCCACGTAGCGACCGAAATATCTTAGCAAGATTATCTTCGGGATAAAACCGCAACTACTTGGTGGTAAGGTCGAGAATATCGTCGCTGTCTAGTAGTAGGATAAACATCTCGATCTACCGCGCGCAATTCGCTACTGCACGATCGACGACGATCGATTCGTATATAAATAAAAAAGTTACACCCCGCTTCGCGCGAGTGTGCTGCGCACGCGCGCGACGATTGAGAGAGATGCGCTTCGTACAGCAACCGATCGCGATAAGAGTGCCAAATCTCGACGGTAGAATGCGACCGTCTAATGATGCGGGGACGCACAGACGCGGTCGCCTACTGCCGAGCGCTATTCGCTGCGTCATTTGCGGTCCCTCGAATTGCGGTAAAACGAACGCGTTGATAAGTCTGCTGGAGAGCTCGCACGCTTCGAACGTTTACGTCTACTCAAAGTCGTTGCAACAGCTTAAGTATCAATATTTGGAAAATCTTTTGATACCGATGGAAGATATCGGTTATTTCACATTTTCCAACAACTCCGACGTTATTCCAACTAGCGAAGCGCTCTCAAATTCGATAATCGTGTTCGACGACGTAGCGTGCGACAAACAAGACACCGTCAGAGAGTATTTCGCTGTGGGTCGACACTCGAACGTCGATTGTTTCTATCTGTGTCAAACGTACACTAAACACTACGCTAAAACTACAGAAACACTTGATACGAGATAACGCGAATCTGCTAATTCTCTTTAAACAGGACGGTACTAATTTGCAACACGTGTACAATGATTACGTGAATACTGACATATCGTACGAGAATTTTCACGCTCTTTGTCGCGCGTGTTGGCAGCGCAAGTAGCAGGTTTCCTAGTGATCGACAAAGATAGCGCGCTCCGTAACGGTAGATACAGACGAGGATTTAACGACTTCGCCGTATCGTAGTGCGATCAGTCATCGCGAATACGTCGAACGCGTCGATCGCTCTCCCGTGCCCGAGCGAAAAGGATCGATCCGTTAATCGCGATGACCACGACGACGAATATCGGCGAACGAGAGAAGACGGCGAGAGAGATCGTTCGGACGCGAGCGTCTATTCGTAGAAAACAGAGAGCGTTGAAGACTGGCAAGATAAAAAACGAGATCGCTATGGAGAGCCGTTTTAAGCCGATCGTCGAACCGTTGCGATGCATCGCCGAACGCGCCGAGCGAGACGAGATCGAGCGAAACGCGATCAAACGCGAGACGCGATCGATGCCGCGCCTACGATGACGAGTATCAAGAGAAAATGGGAGGAGGAAACGCTGATTCCTGCGCGGGAAAAACCTAAAGTGAAACGAGTACCAGCGCGACGACGATTGGACGCCGTCTCTACTGCGTTAGACGCCGAACATCGCGAAGTGGCTGAAAGAGATCGATTTACGCAAGATGGGAACGAAACAGAGGTGTTCGAAACCGAGAATCTCGAATCACCTTCGACGCTCGAAACATCCGTTAGACAAACTCTGTGAATTCCTCAAGGTCGCGAAACGCTGCACGGCCAGCTAGGACCGTTGGGACGAAAGTACGTGAGTGCTCTTCTCGGTGGGGAAACACCAAACGAAATCGATTAAGTCTACGGGGTGTACATCGGCGAAGACGGCACAATGCTCAAGCGATTCGACGTAGACGCGGATGACTATACTCATAGACGGGATCAGATATATCGGTACTCTCGGTTTGTACGAATTAATCTTCAAGAGAATTCCTGACGACCTCGCGTACACCGAAAACGATAAACTAACGTACAATAGCATACTATTAACGACAAACACTCACATACGCAACCATGACGCTAATAAATCCGTCTTAGGAAATAAGGGATACAAGTACAAACACGCTCCGCTTTTCCAGAATGGCGGCGCAAAAAAGGCGGGCGCGGGTCGCATGTCATCAAACATGCGTCACGGGCGATAGAGTCGATTACGTTCACTGGGACGATCCGAACGAATTAGTGGATCGCCTGCAATTGTTTGATGCTTCGCGTCAAACCGGCAACGACGCTCACGACAACGAGATTCTATCGATAATCGAAGAGCTTCGCGGGCGCGATCATATAAATCTAATCGTCGCGTCGACGGCCGCCGCAGTTGTACGCGGGGTGCGCGTGATATCGACGCGATGTTTGTGAGCAAATTCGGTATACCTCTGAAGAAACGCAGCTACGACGCGAAGACCGGAAGACTACGCCCAGCTATCGAATCTCTGCGAAATTACATGTGCGATAACGCACTGTATCTGGGCTCCTCAGTCGACTACGACGCGAGAAAACGCAAAATAAGACGCCTGGTCTCGCAGGAGGAGGACACCGACGCGACAAGCAAGAGTTACGTCGAATTCGCGTTACGCGTTGCGAGAGAGGACGAGATCGGGTATCGCAAAAGCGTCTAGAGAATCATGTCGCAATTGAGAAAAGATACGGACGAGGCGAGACAGACCACCGTCCTGCTGTTCACGAGACTCACTCAACTCGGTAACGCTCTGAGTAAACGGACAGGCGTTGCGGAGAGTAATGTTTCGAAAATCGAAATGAGCAACTATGTTCTGCGTAAACGAATAGACGCTGTGTAAAATTCCGTTTCGAGAATCGTAGCGAGCGCCAACACTCTGAATAAACGGATCGACGCTTTGGATAAACAGATCGACGCTGCGAAGAATACGCTATCGCATTACACGGAACGCGAATAATCGTACAGCGATACGGGAATTGGCCGAGAAATCGCGCGTCGCGGCAGATTCCGAACGGGTGGAGAGACGAGTATCGCGCGCTTTAAAATGAACGTCGAAAAACGAATACTGGTGGAGGAGTTGTACGCGCCCGCGAGAAGAAACTTCCCGCGTCGTCGCGCCGCGATGCGCGGGTACGACGACCTGTGGCAAGCGGATGTAGTCGAGATGCATACTTACGCGAGACGCAACAAAGGTCACAACTATATACTCATCTTATCGACGCGTTAAGCAAATACGCGTGGGCCGTACCGCTCAAGAGCAAGAGCGCCAGCGAGGTTGCCCGAGCATTTTCTAAGATAGTGCGAGACTCTAATGGTGTCCGAAAAATTTGAAAACGGACAAAGGAAAGGAATTCTACAACGTCGAAGTGCGCAAGTTCGCGGAGAAGCGCGGAATGAATCATTATTCGACGTATTCGATAATGAAGGCGTCGATCGTCGAACGATTCAATCGCACGCTCAAAAACTCCATGTGGAAGAACTTCACGCTGAACGGAACATACAAGTGGATCGACGCGTTGCCTCGATTCGTCGAAGAGTACAATGCGCGAAAGCATCGCACTATCGGTATGAGACCTATCGACGTAACTCCCGTGATCGCCGATAAACTTTTAAATACGGTATACAGCAACGTAAAGATCGCGGCTCCGGCGAGATTCAAAATAGGCGATCCGATACGCGTCAGCAAGTTCAAAACGATCTTCGAGAAAGGTTTCACACCCAACTGGATCACCGAAATCTTCCGAATAGCCAAGGTACAACGGACCAATCCCGTGACGTATCTGCTGAAAGATTCGCGCGATGAATCGATCATCGGAGGATTCTACAACCATGAGTTGTCACGCATCTCCGATCCCGATGTGTATCTCGTGGAGAAAGTGCTGCTCCGAAAGGGCGACAAGATTTACGTAAAATGGTTGGGAATGGACGAGTCGCTCAACTCTTGGATAAATAAAGCAGCTGTATTATGATAAAAATGTATTTTATTTAAAATGTAAAATTTTATTAAATAAGTTATTATTTATCAAATAAACTATTATTATTTATAAGATAAACTATATCATACTTATACTAACAGTAAGCTATACTAGTTTTATCGATTAAAAAATAATGTTTATTACAATTCTCGACACAATATGCGATGTTTTTCGCTTTTACAGCAGTATTCTATAATGCCCCCATGGTAAAGTATCCGTAATTCCGGGTATTGCTTGTCGTCGTACGGACTAAGCGCGTTCTTCGACTCCGACACCGTGTACACCTCGCATAACTTGGATCTTATGCAGGACTGCTTGCGCGTTATCTCGATCTCTCATCGCAGACAGCGCGCGTAATCGTTGAACGTTATTGTTCTCGCGAGGACGCCGCTCTTAACGCCTTTGATCTTCTTCGTGTCGCTTCTATCGTCGACTCGCAGCACGTACATCTTCGCTCTGAGCCCGATGAATTCCGTCATGATCGCGCCATTGTCCTCGTCCTTGATCAGACCCGGCACTTTTTTGTTAGCAAGAGATATGCCATACGCATTATCCACCGCGTAATCGCTCGTGTCGAATCTATCGATGTCGCGCTTCATATCCTCGTATATATCCTCGCACTCGACGCGATAGATGAAACTATCCGTGTCTGTATACATTATCCTGCACTTATCTTGATACAACGGTAACATTTATTCGTAGTGAAATTCGTACAAACGAATCTTGGACACGTCTAGAACGCACATTCCTACGTAAATCGGTTTGTCGAACTTAACTTCGAGTTTGCGCAATTCCACGGCTACGATAGCTTCCGCAAAGACGCTTCTGCTGTGAAAGATCGACTTCGCGATCATCGCCTCCGCGCCATATCGCCCGTCCCGAGTCGGATAATGATTGCGCACGTTTTCCATAGTCTTGCCGAATAAGGCGTTATTCATCAATTTGTATCGATTTTTCTCGTTTCTCGCGCTAGTTCGCAATCGCGTGTTCAGTTCGATGTATCCGCGCAGCCACGGAGATTGCGCGAATCGTAGTATTCGATGTATCTTTGTAACGCGTAATCCGTGTCGAACGCATTGCTGTAGATTACGATAATACGTCACGTAACGACGATTATCGCACAGCGTGGGGAGAAGTTTCTCCTGTCGTTTTCTGGGCGGCTTATCGCGCGTCGGGTAAAACGGCAAGTCAGCGTGAGAGTCGTGAAGGCCGCGCGCATACGCAAAATCGACTTCTAGAATGTAACCGATAGGTGAGTTCGACATTATGGACATTAAGTCGATGCTCGTAACATCGTCGAACCATTAAAAATCTTCGCAAGGCAACGATTGACACATCGCCCATCCATACAAATTATTTACGTCGAAACATCAGATACGACGACGGTTCCGAGGGATCGTACGATTGTACGTACTTGTTAATAGCGCGCGCGTATCTATTGGAACATTGACTTACAAGGGAACCTCGCGAACCCGACAGTTCTGAGTTAAAAAACTAAATATAAAACTTTACAGACATGTAGGGGGGGGGGGGGTCAATAGATAAATTTAGAAATTTTCAATTGCTGCCCAAAAACGGTTCTAAGAGGTGGAAGCACCCTTCATATATAGAGCGGCTTTTTGCTTTTCTTGATATATCTCAAAAACTATTCGCGATATCAAAAAATGTTTTATACAAAAGTTTTATGGTAAAAACAGCTCTATTTAACCACATTAATAAACATTTGAAAAAAATTATTTTTTTAGAAGATTTCTGAAAAAAATTTTGTTTTAAATTATTTTTTCAAATTTTTATTAATGTGGTTAAATAGAGTTGTTTTTACCATAAAACTTTTGTATAAAACATTTTTTAATATCTTGAATAGTTTTCGAAATATATTGAGAAAAGCGAAAAGCCGTTAGATACTTAAGGGATGATTTCACTCTTCAAAATCGCTTTTGGGTGGCAACTGAACATTTCTTAATTTATATATTTACCTCCTCTACATGTGTGTAAAGTTTCATCAAAATTAAAATTTTCGGTTTCGCGAGGTTCCGTTTAATAGTTAATGACTCTTGTAATTTACAGCTCGATAATAAAGACATAAGATATATATGAAAAATGACAGCGTCTGCTAAAATTATTGCGCGCGCGCGAGAAAAATTTATTTATTTACTCCCCTACTTATGCATAAAATTTCATCATAAGAATATTTCTATTATTATATATCTATTTTATATAAAATATTTAACATTTATTAGATGTTCCGGTTAGTTTTGAGGGATTTTTTGCAAAAAAAACACGTTTATTTTAGAGAGACGTTAAATTATATTTTATTCAAAATATAAGCGTTTGAGCAGAGTTTTCATCCAACAATGCCTGCAATTCGGCATCTTCGAACTTTTTTGATTAACCTGAGCGTTCTTTGTCTTTCAAATCAAAATCACCACTTTTGCATCGTCGAAACCAGTATTCACATGTTTTAACTGATGGAGCAGACTCAGAATAAGTTTCTGAAATGAATCGATGAGCTTCGGCAGCCGTTTTCTTCGAATCAAAGCAATAAAATAATAAATGACGAAAATGCTCTTTATCATGTTTCATTTTCAATCGCACTAAAAAGTGTGATTATGTTTACGAATGCACATAACATGTGTCAAATTATTTGTAGAAATGTCCAAGCTTTGAAATGATGTACCAACTTTCAAAATATTTCTAGTAGATTTATAGCTACAGCCATCTATAGTGAACCCTCAAAACTAACCGAAACACCTAATAATTAAATAAAAAATTGTAATAAATAGATTTTCATTTTTGTTAATTACAGTGGCGTGCAAAAATTTCCGGCCGGTGACATTTTGTAAATATAACAATTATAACTATAAATACTTTCACAAACATAAACAATATTCTTTCACTATATTATTTTGTTTCCTATATGTTATACTCGCACCTGATAATGGTTAAAAAGTCATTAGGTTTTTTTAAATAAATTAGAGTACGAAATGTCACTGGCCGGAAACTTTTGCACGCCACTGTATAACAATTAATGACAACTCGTAACTAAAAAAAAATTTGTTTACATATGTATATACACGTTTTTATATATATACGTGTGTGTATGTATTTAATTAATTTAATGGTAAAATCGCATAAAAAGTAACACATCTCCGATTTTATCGCCACTTAAATATGTTGTAAGGGAGGTTTATCTCATTAATTCCCCGCATGAAATAAGTGGGGTATGACATTGATTTAGGAGATATAACAAATTAAAGTTTCACAGTTTTAATGCTTTCTCTCAGGTATCATAAAATAATATTAGAAAAGGTGAAGTTTGTGTATGTTGTATTTGTTGTAGAACAAACGTGGAAAAAGTGTTTGTTTACATTTACGGAACAGGTACACAATCATGAATATTTTGTTAATAATATGTTTCACTTATTTCTCGGAGTTCGTTAACAGCTTTCAACATGAAAAATATTATTTATTGAATGCGTGGGCCGGAAGGGGTGGAGCCCCTCCCCCTGCACCCCCACCCCGAAAAAATTCTAACCTAACCCAAACCTATTTTCAGTTTTAAAAGTAAAGTTGGGTTGGGTTAGGTTAGATTTTTTTTCGGAACGGGAGTGCAGGGAAAGAGCTGAAGCCCCTTCCCCGCCCTTGTGTAAATGTCATGAACAGTTTTGGATAAAGTTCCGAAAAGGGCCTATCTCCAATTTCGATAAAACTTTGTGAAAAGCTTTCTTTCAGGTTAAAATGGAAGCTTCTAAAAGGAATTTTGGTGACTTCTACAAGAAGGTCATTTTTTAAGAGAAAATGGTGAAAAGTATAATAATTATGAAGTGCAAGGCCTATTACAATTGGGGGAAAATTTCAGTTTACCTTGGAATAAGAAAGATAGAGTCATTGTTGAATTTTTAAAGGGTGTCGAGCATAGTATATGCAAACTTCCCACCAACATACGTACAACAATTAGAAACCGAGCCTCTCCGATCAACCAGAAACTCGTGGACTGTCCTTCTCCCTCGAACGATGATTTAATTAAGGCTTCTCTCTTAACGCAGAGATTTGTACGGGAGAATTCTGACGTAATTTTTACCAAGGCGGACAAAGGAAACATAACAGTTGCTCTGGATAAGAATAACTATTTATGTAAGATGACGACTCTTTTAGCGGACAATAACACTTATTCAATTGTTAAGAAAGACCCAACAAGAAAAATAATTAAGAGTCTCCATAATTTTCTCGCACGATGGAACAAGCGGAATTATATTGATAATTCAACTTATAAACGCCTTAATTGTACGGTGTCTTGCCGAGGGCTTATGGGTTGCCAAAGATTCATAAATTGGACTGGGCTCTCCGGATTATTGTGTCATCAAAAAATAGTCCGTTGCATTCTTTTGCGACCTTCTTTCACAATATTATTTATAAGTCGATTCCTACTACTCGCAGTCATATTAAAAATAGTTTCGACTTGATTGACAAACTTTCGGGACTATTTATTGATGATAACCATAAATTGATTTCTTTGGATGTTATTTCTTTATTTACGAACATTCCAGTAGATTTAGCGATGGAAAGCATTATAAAAAGATGGAACTACATTGAAGGGAATTCATCGATCCCACGGGACGAATTTCTGTGTGCTGTCCGATTTGTTCTGGATTCAACATTTTTTTCATTTAATGACACTTACTATAAGCAAACCTTTGGCACACCCATGGGCTCTCCGCTGTCATCTGTCATAGCGGATATCACTTTACAAGACTTAGAGAGCAGGGTGATTGAGACTCTTCCATTTAAGATGCCGTTTTACATTAGATATGTTGATGATGTCATGTTGTCGGTTCCTTCCTCTATGTTACAATTTATTCTTGACGCGTTTAACTCCGTCCATCCGAGATTACAGTTTACGCTTGAGGAGAGCATTGACAACTGTCTGAATTTTTTAGATGTCACGCTTATTGTTAAAGATAATATGATAGAGTTTGATTGGTATCACAAACCCTCTTTTTTGGGCAGATACCTTAATTTTGAGTCTCAACATCCTCTCTGCCATAAAAAGGGCACCATAATGGGTTTAGTGGATAGAGCTATTTTGTTATCCCATCCAAGATTTCATCAAAAAAATCTTGAACTTGTGATAAAAATCCTACTGGAGAATGGTTACCCATTGTGTCTGATTTTTGAGGTCTTCTATTTGAGACTAAAAAAGATATTTTTTAACAAACGGACGACAATAACGAATGAATGTGATTCTAATGGTGACGACAATGATGACCGAAAAATTTTTTTCAACATTCCATTTATTGCGGGAGTATCAGAACAATTTAAACATGTGGTCCGTAATCAGAATGTAATACTATCTTATACTGCTCTGAATAAATTACGCTCTACTATCAAAGTTCATAAGGATCCGTTGCAGGGACAGTCACGCATGAATATCGTATACAAGATCTCTTGTAAGGATTGTGATGCATCGTACGTAGGCCAAACGGGCAGATTGCTAAAAACACGCATCAATGAACATCGCAATCACATTACAAGAAACACGTCGCAACTTTCGGTGATCACTGACCACAGACTGATGAACCACGAATTTGACTGGGAAAATGTTGAGATTTTGGATGAGGAATCTATCCTTAATAAAAGATTGATTTCCGAGATGCTATTTATAAGACGCCAAAAAAATAGTCTCAACCGACGAACGGATACGGAATGTCTGCGTCACGCGTATACTCTAATTGTTGAAAATTTAACAAAAATTTAAAATGACCTTTTGCGCTTTATGTATTGTACCGCCCCTGGTGTACGTGAGGGCTTGATTTTCTATGTCTGTCTTGTTATTATTTAATTTTGTATCAGTGCGTGCTGTTTGTCTCTGACATTCAGATGTTTGTATTTTCCTCAGTCTTGGCTCTCTGTCTCGTTTCGGTCCATTTTGGTGAGTCTCTTTATTACGTTTTTAATTTTTGTTTGGGGAGAAAATTTATAATTAATTCTCTCCACCTCAATAATGTCTGATCATATGGATATTGTGCTATCTCTTAATGGCTGGAACCGTCGAGAGACTTGCTGTGAGGACGGTGATTGAATGTCGGGACACACGAGGTTTTTTGTTAATCGGCTGAGGAAGATCCAAAGGAAGGATCGAAACGTTTCAAGATCATTAAAGAAGATATTTAATTAATTTAATTTGGTGTATTGCGTTATTGCACCCGGCTCTTATTAGCCCGTTTCTTTTTTAGTTTGTTATAATAATTATGATAATTATTTACATTAGCGGACACCTTGCCGATGACCTTGACCTTCATGCATGTTATAAGGGTGAGGTTACTGATTAAAATTCACATTGTTTTATTTGGCGGTTTCGTATAGTTTTTAAGATATTTAACAAAAAAGGTTTACTGAATAAAACATTATCCGACATCATATATGTACATTTAATAGAGCGTGCTCTTAGTAGATTAATTTATTTAAACATGGTAAATAAAATGTGAAGGGCGGAGCTTTCCCCCACCCACACGTAAAAGTCATAAGCTTTTGTATTTTTATAATTTTGATAAAAGATCACTATACTATTACTAATATTTACTATTATTAAAATAACTACAATTAAAATTATTCTTATGTGAAAACCCATGCACAACCGTATAATTGTATATCTTGTTTTGCGTCTGAAGCACAAGGCGATATGGAATGGACCTCGTTTCGTACAGAAAGTTGCAAACCCATATGAAATCATATAATTATAAACCTCATTTCGCGTCCGAAACACAGGGCGATATGGGATGGACCTCGCTTCGCACAGGAAGTTGCAAGCCCATATGAAATCGTATAATTATAAACCTCGTTTCGCGTCCGAAGCACAAGGCGATATGGGATGGACATGTCTTCGCGCAGAAAGTTGCAAACCCATATAAAATCGTATAACTCGGTAAACCTATTTTGTTAAATATCTCAAAAACTATACGAGACCGCCAAATAAAATAAAGTGAATATTAATCAGCAATCTCACCCTTACAACATATATGAAAATTAAGATCATCAGCGAGGTGTTCTCTAATGTAAATAATTACAGATTCGGTACCATTTTCTTTTAAAAAATGACTTTCTTATAGAAGTCGCCAAAATTCTCTTTCGAGGCTTCCATTTTAATCTGAAAGGAAGCTTTTCACAAAGTTTCAGCAAAATCAGAGCTAGGCTCTTTTCGGAAATCCACCCACAGCTTTTTCAAAATAACAAATTATACAGCATATACATACTTTAATGTGAAACTTCAATTTGTTATATCTTCTAAACTAATGCCGTTCGCCACTTATTTTTTGCGGAGAATTATTCAGAAGAACCTACCCCACAACATATTTAAGTAGCGATAAAATCGGAGATATGTTACCTTTTATGCAATTTTACCAATTTAATAATTTTATATAACCTATATATAAAATAAGAAACGTAGAAAATACCTCCATTAATTTTAAATAATATATATACTCCTTTTCCCACAACTTGATAGGAGTAAATATCATCTCGTCTGGACTGTATTGCGTCACTCCAGTCACATTGATCGTCATATATGTCTTACGTACATCTTTATAATCCACAATTCTGTAATAAAATTAATAATGCATTGCCACTAAAAGCCACTTAAAGCAAATATTGACAGAAAGGAACTGACTTAATGACCTTGACCTTGATATACATATATCAAGATCACGATCCTGAATGATGTCCCAAAAAGTTTCAGCCTTCGGTCGTTGTTAAAAAGTTATTAACAACTGAACGTTTATACGAATCAATATAAATATAATAAAAAATTCAATATTGGTCACAGTTTATATAGTATCATTTTACATATATACAGGGTGTCCCAGAGCATTCTAGACAACGCTCGTGAGCGGGTAGAGCACAATAAACTGAACAGAAAAATCCTTTATCATTTTGCAATTTTTACAATAATTATTGAAATATTAATTAAGAAGGACTGGCGAATGAGCACGCGTTTCGCGAAGCTCGCCGCTGGCACGCCTAAAGCGTACGTCCCATGGTCTAGCCGTGCGAAACGCGCGCTCATTCGCCAGTCCTTTTTAATTAATATTTCAATAATTATTGCGAAAATTGCAAAATGGTAAAGGAATTTTCTGTTCAGTTTACTGTGCTCTACCCGCTCACGAGCGTTGTCTAAGGTGCTTTGGGAGACCCTGTATTACAGTATATACAGTAGCGCAACTCCCTATCGGCACCTTTGATGTTAGTGTTGGCCAAAACGGAGTGCGCATGCGCAAAATAAATAAATTGGTCGTGAACATAGACATAGTATATCTAGACCGAGTGTTGAGGAGTGGGGGCCAAGGTGCACGTAGAAAAGGACATACTCTGTTTCGTGCCCCTTGCGTTCTCTCTCACTCGCATGTAGCATAGCGAAAGAGTACGCTGCGTAGAGCTACGTGCATCTTTACCCCCACTCCTTAAATAAAGGCAAACGCTCGGTCTAGATATACTATGTCTATGGTCGTGAACTTCTCTCTCGCTTACTCTTTTGTTTTTCGTTCTCTCTCTAACTTATTGATACATATGTAGCAATAAATAATAATCCAAAATAATGTATTTCAATAAAAAATATATACAAATAAATTGTTAATAATATATTTAAAGGAAAAAAATTAAATAATAAAAAGATAAATATAATTATGCTAATATACAATATATTACATAAATATATTACATAAATATATTACATGAATATTACATAAATATTACATAAATATTACATAAATACATATAACTATCCTATATACAAAATATATTACATGAAATAATAGAGAAAGCAAAAAAAAAAGAAAATAAAATATTATTCAAAAAACGTTAAGTGTATTATACTAAAAAAAACAGAAATTACAATTATATATGTATATATATAAAGTTATAATTACAAATATAATTATATTAAATATCTGTAATCGCTTCGTGATCGCTTCATAATCGCTTTGTATCAAAAACTGATTAATTGCGCGATCGTACAATAAACAACATGTAATGTCATCTATTCTGCCAAATAAGGTAGGCAGTAGGCATTTAATTGGGTATTTAAATGGTGTGAGAAAATGAAAAGAGTAGAAAAAAAAGAGTAAGTGAAAGAGAAGTTTAGATGATGTTACTGGCCAACTTACTTATTTCGCACATGCGCACTCCGTTTTGGCCAACACAAAATCGGAAAAGTTGCGCTACTGTATATATTGTGCCCTGTATATAATACAAGAGCATTTGAATTGTTGGGACTTTGCCGAGGTAAGTCAGCCGTCGCTATGGTTTGGCTGTGTCTTTGCGCTATGAACTCTATTATTCAGAGTTGTTATTGCTCAGCTACGCGGTTTTTGCCTAATCGAAGGCTCTGGAAGAGGTCCCCCTCAACCTTCGCATTTTGCGGTTGAGTGGACCGAAAAGCTTGGTCCACGACGGAACGGGAACGAGAGGGGTCAACTGGCGAACGGCAGTACCCGCGTTTTTGCCACGGCCGTTATGAGTAATAGAAGTAGAGCGAGCGAATATTCTGGTTAGCGATTTCCTTTATATGATGTAACTTTAGCAAATAAAATGACTCACTGAGCAACAGAAAGCATGAAGTGCATTTTCACTCCGTGATCCGTCCCGAACCCCGATCTCCTTTGCGCGGACGCCGAGCGAGGTGAAAGCCTCTTCTCTCGGCGAGGCCCCAACATCAATAAATAAGGTAACAAGACCTGAATACATATATTCATATACATATACTGTGTAACTACAAGCTGTAACATATTATTGCACATCAAGCGACGCAGTAGCGTCGCGACGCTAAGTATATAAAAATACAAACAATTTTGCCTATGTTTAGGAGCCGTTAATAATTTTGCCTATATTCAGGGCCACGGCGCTACCAAGTAGCTTATCCGGAATTTTAAGTTTAGTAAACTTTCATATAAGATATTTCAAGAACTAAAACCGTGTGTAATCAAAAATCTAACAACATTTTTCTTGTATAATATGGATACAAGCTTTCGATTCCGACCAGTTTGAATAAGAGTGATGCAATCAATCCTGAGAAATGATAATCATATACCAAAATTGTGATACTTTTGGTCTCATTTTTTTCAGATTCAGATTCTGTTAAAAACCAAATTATAAATAGAATACTCTGTAAATCGCTGGATCTATTTTTTATGTTGTCTGTCTTTATTATCTGGCGGTGTTTACGTTTCTTTTCGAAACTCGTGATCGTCTTACCGCGCTCGCACCGCACCACAAAGCGGCCCTCGACTCATCTGATCGGGGCATTAACCGCCGTGTGTTTTCGTATAGATGGATATCGACATTTCTCAACGCTATATTTTTTAAATCAATCCGCGATTATCGTTGTGCTCACATCGCTATAATATTCTGAACTAATTATTATCTATAAGCAAAAATTCATCTCAAATAAATCTCGTGCATTAATCCATGCTAAACAGTGGTGCTCTCTTTTTGTGCTCATTCTCTTCTTACTAATTTCTCTAAACGAAAAACAGAATTTCTCGCGTTAACATTTAATGGTCCTTCGAGCCAGATTTGACTTTCATTTCAAAGACAACGGCTTTTATCTGTGCACCGCGCGCACGAAGCTTCAATCTGTCTTCGCCGATCAAAGAAAATGTGACTTGATATCGATTTTGTCGCTTTTCTAAGTCATCCGAAATGCAAATTGGAGATTTTCGCGTAAATAAATGTATTTGTTCCTGTTACGTCCAGACTCGGGGAAGGATGAGTCGACGGAAGGGCGCAACAACTATCTTTTATTATCCCGAAGTTAAACGTCTCGTGGCGTTTGGAATCGGGTCGAACGAACTGACAGGTCTGAAAAGCAGGTAAACGACTGAGTCGCTATTACGCTGGTTATTCAGGCGTTCGCTCGGTGGTCCCTTTTCGGTAAGAGAATTTAATCTCTTTTACGCGGGATGGGACCAAGTGCGATCTTTCGACTAGGAATGAGTGGGGGTTAATAATGAGTTATTTTGATTTTAAATTAACGAAATGTAAATTTATTCATTTTTAAAGTAAATGGTGGATATACATGATTATAAAAAATTAAAATAAAATATTGTTGATTATAATTTCTCGGTGAGTATACGTGTGTGTTTTAGTTCGCGGGTGTTACATTAATACGGAGGACATCAGTCAGAATGCGAGGGAAAGATTCTGTCGTTGACATTTAGGTTCTGACTGGTTAATACAATATAAAAATATATTTGATTAAAGGATAAAAACATAAAATCAAAATGAATATGTATAAGTAAACAAGTATATATGTTAAGAACGGTCAGAAATATAAAATTGGTCGCTCGCATATGTGTTAGATTAAGGATTCAAAATTTTCTAAGACTTACTGCCGGAACGGGTTGATGATTTAAAAGAATGAAACATTTTTCGGAAAGTTTTGATTTAAAATAAAAAAGAAGACAAAAAAGAGGAAAAGAAAAATTATTCAATTAAACTTATTTTTTAAAATAGTAATTCAGAGGTGGAGGGGTGGCGAATTTGTAGGGTGTTTCGCTCTGTGTCTCATGTCGACAGCCCGATGTTCGATTCGTGGATGCTCTGGAGATGATGCCAAGTGAGGATACTGGTGGCACAAGTGCCTAACTCGCGAATTACAGTGCAAAAATACAGATTAAGACTGCGTGAAGCTGAAGACCGGAGAATAAGTGTGTAAGTCCCTTCGAGTCCTCTTTTTATATCTCTCTTTTCGGGGTGTATTCTAATTTCTAAGAGTGGGAATCTTTCAAAACTTCAACAAATTAAAAATTGTGCCAGTGTCCTCATTAGGCGGGGTGTTTCTCCTACTTTTCGAATTTTCACTCGTGGTGATCGTCGATTGGTGATCAGTTCAGAATTCCTTAAGCTTTTGATTTCTTTTTCGCACGTGATCTGATTAGAAAAAGTCTTACTTTCTGTTGTTACTGAATGTGTCGTCACAGAAGTTTCGTATTGATTTAGTTGTATTCGTCAGATATTTCGTGAGAATTTTATTATCTTTTCGGTATCAGTTTATTATTCCGCTGGAAAATTCTATTGCGAGGGTATCTACTGATTTTTATTTATTTCTAGGCGACCGGCGCGGTTTCGTCACCGGTCTCTCGCGTCTTTCCCACGGTTACTCATAGATATAGATATTGTGATTAGACTAGATATAGATATCAAGTGATTAAATGTTTAAGGAATGTGTGACGCAAGATGCTCTATTTACCGAACAACTCATTTCTATCACCGATCGATTATCATTGCCGCAACTTCGCGGAAGGAAGGAATCGTGGAGTCGCCAAGACGTAACATTCCAGAATCGGAGATTCTGAGTGAGTGAGACGTTCTCGACTTTTCATCAAAGATGTCAACATTCAGGTCGGTCATTGAAAAACAAAATGACTTTTTCGCTCGAGCCTTCAAGAACACAAAAAAACTTGGAAGTGACAAACTAACCCGTTTTACTCTTGACGCCAGAATTCAGTCGATGCGGACTGGGACCGATTTCAAAACAATCATGCTAAGTTAGTCGGTGTCACTACGGACGAGACACGCAAACACGACTATTTCGCTGAAGACCTATATGTTACTTGTGAAGAAACGTATTTCGATGTAAAGTTTGGCATAATGCAACTCCGTGCGTCATTGATGGAGCATGAGACGTATGCAACGGACTCCAATAATACTATCCAACTGCGCACTCTAGCTCATGTCGCTCATCGCCGAAAATGAACTTACCAAAGTTCACGGAAAACTATCACGAATGGCCAACATTTCGTGATTTGTTCCTCTCGATGGTGATATCGAAGCAGGACATTCCTCCAATGGAAGAGATGCAATATCTCAAATGCCAAGTGTCAGAAGACATATCTAGGTTTCTCGCCAACATTACATTAACTGTTGAAAACTTTTCACGTATGAGAAGCGCTCACAACGCGATACGAAAATCGGCGCATTCTCATCACGATGAATCTCGATCGACTTTTTTGACTTGAAGACGCTCGCACAAGCATCGGGCAGTGACCTCAAGCTTCTGCTATCCAGGGTCAAGAAATCTCGTGGTAATCTCAAGTCGTTCAGTACTCCCATTGAACAATGGTACATCTTCATCGTTTACTTCGTAACGAGACAATTGAATGCAAAACTTCTCGAAGCCTGGGGGTTTCTTCAATTAAGTGAGTCCACCGAACTCGCAACCTTCGCGCAGCTTGAGCTCTCCCTCGAAAGGCGCATTCATGTTCTTAAAGCCGTGAGTTCTTGCTTCACCACTTCTAAATCCGCGCTATAAAAATCGAGCTCTAAATCAAAGTCTTCCACTCGAGCTCATGCGGCCGTCGTGAGCAACTCCGGATGTTCGTTCTGCCTCGCTTCTGCATTGCTTCATGCGCAGATTTCGTGACGAAGTCGCTCGAAGATTGGCAAGAGTTCGTAGCTAAGAAAAACCTGTGTGTCGCACCGTTAAACGGTGTCGATGCTGCAAAGGGCAACATCATACGCTGCTTTATCGCGAAGCCGTTGCACCTGCATCCGTCGCAACAACGGCGCAATCAACGTTGTTCTCGGACACAGCTTCGTCGACGCTGGGAATGACCAACGTTCATGCTGCATTCTCGCATCTCACGGCATCCAGCATCGCAAAGGAGAGTCCTCAGGTCCTTCTTGCAACGGCTCGGGTGCGTTTCATCATCGACCATGCCAAAAGCTTCAATGTTTGGGTACTATTCGATCAGGGATCAGAAGTCTCACTTGTTCAAGAGTCGTTGATGCAATTTATTGCGTCTTTCACGTCGTCATGTCTCCATGCCGATCACCGGTGTCAGCGCTCATCACAACGGTTCATCGAGAGACGTGTGTCTTCAGCTCCGATTGTGTGTCAAGCCGTCGACCGACTTCGCGGTCACGGCGTATATCATTTCTCAATTAATTGGCAGAGTTTTATCAGAGTCGGTCACCGTCTCCTCGTGAAATCATTTGAAGGGTTTGTCTCGCTGATCCAGATTTTACCCTGGGTCCCCCCTTCGTGACCACCAACCTCCCCAAGCTTGTGTCTTCTCGTCTGGTAATGTGACCGAAAAACTGGAGGACTCTCTGTAAGCAATTGGTCGAGTTTTCTTTTGATTTTAAGCTGTTTAAATATGGCTGTAGGATAGTACGGTCGGTTCCAGCCCATTTTTCCCATGAGTGCGAGAGAGAAGTCTGTGAGAGACAAGAGTACGGAGATATGCCTAGAAAGAGATAGAATGATACCCGCAGGGGACGTGGGGACCGGGGGAGAGCAGGAGCGGTACGTAGGACGAGACGGGAAGCGCGGCCGGGGGGAAAGCGAGGCGGATGGGGGGTTCGGGGGAGCGCGTGACGTCACGGGAAGGAGCGGGTACGAGTCGCCGAGATTACCCGGCAGATGGCGCTCGGCTCGATCGAATGTGGGAGCGATATAGTTAAATAACTAGACTTCGAATATAATACAAAATATTTAATATTCACAAAAATGATGTGTACAGAATGATGGACAATAAACGAATGAATAAATCTTACGCAATTTGCTGTATGTTTTTAATGTTATGTAAAATATTTAGTCAATAAATGAGATGTGTGAAAATAGTTACAAATGTATTTTGTAAAGTTGGTAACAAAATGATCTTGAATTTAGCCGCAGGAACGCCACACGGAGGTCGTGGTTCCTCCTCGGCGCGACTCGCCCTACGTACCCCCTGCTCTACCCCGGTCCCCACGTCCCCCCTTGGGTATCTTTCTATCTCTTTCTAGACATATCTCCGTCCTCTTCTCTCTCACAGATTTCTCTCTCGCACTCATTGGAAAATGGGCTGGAACCGACCTTACCAGATATCCGACGGAGTCGACGAGATCGCCCGGGAGATGATGCTCGGCTCGATCGGAGGTCGCCGTTTCTCCCCGGCGCGACTCGACTTTGGCGCGACTCGTTCCTTAGAGGGGGGGGGGGGGGCGACGGCGTCCCTTCGCGCCGCTTCTAGCGCGCGATCCGCGAGAGGACGCCGGGTATCCGGCGTCGAGGGAGACGGAGGATCGTTGGAGGGCGGTCGAACGGAGAGAAGAACGATTAACGGCGATACGAGCGCGCTTATCGCGTTTCGGGGCGAGTTTTCTCCGTTTCCCGGCGACGACACGTGTCCGGTGACGAGACGCGTCCGAGAGCGAGTATCCGGCTTGATTAATCGGGGCGCGTCCTTGCTATTTTTCCCCGTTATAAAAGGATGCCGCAGCAATCTCAATGTATTAGTACGTTCGAGAATATTCGCGGCGCGATGAAGCGCGTACCAAGCGCTTTAACGAGATTAGCCGGAAGAGTGGTGAATATTCGAATTAAAAATATCGAGGATATACAGAATTTGGAGATATCGAATTGTTTGAAGAAAAAACTGCGCGAATGTTATATAGAGGACTGTCTGTACTGTAGAGAAAAGATTGGCTTCGCGGATGAGTTCGTGCGAGAGGCGAGCGAGGCGCGATTCGACGAGCTCTTCGCGAACGTCGGAGCTGACGGCTATCTGCTTTATCGCAATTGGAAACGGCGATACGGAGTTCCGAGATTTTCGTGGGAGGTGATTGCGCGCATAGACCGAGTTTCGTGAGAAGCATATCGACGCACGTGAAAAAATCGGTGTACAGCGAGATAGTGCCCGCTTGCGATCTCATCGACGAGGTCTTCGACGCATCGAATAATTGGTGCGGCGGCTGCGCGACGAGAGCTTTGTTCTACATCGAGGGTTACGACGAGGAAGAGACGTGGTTTATCTGTAAAAGATCTTGGCGTTCGTTGAACGACGAGTAATGAACCGAGAAACGATGGAGGCGCGCGATCTTCTCGATAGCGCGCAGGACGTCGCGACGGAGGACGCGTATCGCGCGTGGGCGAGACGGTGCGACGAGCGTCTCGAGTCTCTGCGGGAGGGGTGTCGAGGCGAGCGCCGGGGGAGATCCACCGGAGCGATCAATTCTCTGATAGTTCGAACCGTTCGATTGACGGGCGCGAGAGACGATCTGCGTCGACGTTTCGAACGTGTGGGAGGCGGCGTAGAGAGGCGCGAGGGATTCTCGTGGTTCGAGATCGAGACGGCTTTCTCTAGACACGTTTTAACCGGCGCGGTTATCAATTTCGATTATATTGAATCTCTGCGATTTCTCGAGAAAGCTAGAGATACCGTGCTCGATCGAATACGCAATGTTATGGACGGATATAACAGTGTCAAGGTCAATACCGTGTTCATCGGCAAGTTCGTCTCGGGCGACAAGATCGATGTTAAGACTATCGCCACGAAGAATTATCCGCTTCTGCCTCTTTCCGACCTGCGAGACAGGTACGGGAAGCGCGTGGTCGACGCTACTCTAGCTTCGATGGAAGAGTTTCAGGAGCGCGATAGCGGATGGGCGTTATCGCGAATACTACATTTAACGGTGAACGTGAACAGGTACAATCCTATGCGCGCCAGATGCCGCGTCGAAATACCGCGAGAGATCGCGTTGAAGAAAGCGGTGGTCAACGTGCGATCTACAGATAACGCGTGTTTCGCGTGGGCGGTAGTCGCCGCTCTATATCCGGTCGAGAAACACACGGAGAGAAGCTCGCGGTATCCTCACTACTCAACGGTGTTGAATCTGGAAGGCGTCGAGTTTCCCATGAGTTTAAACGGAATTACTAGATTCGATCTTATTAACGACATATCCATCAACGTGTATACCGTTCGGGATAAGAAGAACGGGAAAGGTAGCTGCCGTATTGTTCCTCTGCGTCTCACCGGTGATAAGAAGGACAGACACGTTAATCTGCTGTATCTGAGCGATACGACGCAACGAGATAACGCCGCGCATTTCGCGTGGATCAAGAATCTGTCCCGACTCATCGGCTCGCAACTGAGCGGTAGGCAACATAAAGCGCATATATGCGATCGGTGAGTACGAATTAAAAAAATTTGTCGCGTAATGCGGATAATGAACGCGATTTAAAAATGTGTTATGTCGCAGATGCTTGCATTAGTTTCGAACGAGCGATAAATTATCGGCTCACAGCGCGGACTGCGGAAGGATGAATGAGTGCGCTATAGTCCTTCCTACCAAAGACGACAAATGCTTGGAGTTTCGCAACTACGGTAGAAAGGAGGGACTTCCGTTCGTGGTGTACGCTGATGTCAAATGCGTGCTGGAGAAGAAAGAGGAGAATAGAATGTCAAACACGTCTATCGTTCAGCATCACAAAGTCTATAGCGCTGGATATTACGCGCGATGTGCTTTCGACGACGCTAGCTCGACTTACAAAGCCTATCGCGGCGAGGATTGCGTATCGTGGTTCGTTAAAAAACTGTACGATCTAGCGCTTCGCGCGAGGATTATTCTCGACACCGATGCGCCTATGACGGATCTTACACCGGGAGAGATTCACGAGCACGACGCACTGTCGCGTGTGCGAGAGTCCGTTCGAACCGGAAGACGCTCGCGTGCGTGATCACTGTCACCTGACCGGACTGTACAGAGGTCCGGCTCATTCGAATTGTAATTTATATTATAAGGAGACTTACGTAATTCCCGTATTCTTTCACAATTTATCGGGCTACGACGCGCATTTCATCATCAAAGATGTGGCTAACGCCTTTCCCGGCAGAGTCGAACTGTTGCCGCTGACGAAGGAAACATACATCTCTTTCACGAAAAACGTCGAGGATGCGTCGAACGAGGGATGGTTCGGAAGACGCCTGAAATTGCGCTTCGTGGATTCTTTCAAGTTTCTAAGCGCAAGTCTCGAAAAATTGGCGTCGTATCTCGACAAAAGCGAGCTGAGGATCGCGCGTTCGGAATTTTCCGATCTCGACGGCGCCGATTTTGAGTTTCTCGCGCAAAAGGGCGTGTTTCCGTACGAGTACGTCGACGACGTCGATAAATTGCTGGAGACTCGTCTACCGTCGCGCGAGGCTTTCCACAGTTCGCTGACCGGTGACGCGATATCCGAAAGCGATTACGCGCGCGCGATAAGAGTCTGGGAGCGGTTTCGCGTCCAGACGTTGGGCGACTATAGCGATTTGTGTTTAAAAACCGGCGTTCTTCTATTAGCCGATGTCTTCGAAAATTTTCGCGACGCGTATATGAGAAGTTATAATTTAGATCCCGCGTACTATTACACGTTACCTGGATATACGTGGGACGCTATGTTAAAGCATACGGGTATTCGATTCGAGTTGTTAACCGACATCGATATGGTGATGTTCGTGGAACGCGGGATACGCGGCGGGCTAAGTCAATGTTCCAATAGATACGCGCGCGCTAATAACAAGTATTTACAGTCGTACGATCCCTCGGAACCGTCGTCTTATCTCATGTATTTCGATATAAATAATTTGTACGGATGGGCGATGTGTCAATCGTTGCCTTACGAAGATTTTCAATGGGTCGACGACGTCGCGAGCATCGACTTAATGTCCGTGACACCAAACTCGCCTATCGGTTACATTCTAGAGGTTGACCTTGCGTATCCGTTCGACCTTCACGACTCTCACGCGGACTTGCCGTTCTGTCCGACGCGCGATAAGTCGCCCGGAAAACGAGACGAGAAACTCCTCGCCATGCTGTACAATAAGAGCCGTTACGTGACGTATTATCGCAATCTGCAGCAATGCGTTCGACACGGATTACGCGTGACGAGGATACACAGATTATTGCGATTCGCGCAATCCCCATGGCTGCGCGGATACATCGAACTGAACACGCGACTACGAATTAACGCGAAAAATGAGTTCGAGAAAAATCTGTACAAATTGATGAATAACGCCGTGTTCGGCAAGACCATGGAGAACGTGCGCAATCACTCGGATGTCCGACTCGTGACTCGATGGGACGGGCGATATGGCGCGGAGGCGATGATCACGAAGCCGAACTTTCACAGCATAAGTGTCTTTGCGGAGGATCTCGTAGCCGCTGAATTGCGCAAACTCGAGATTAAGTTCAACAAACCGGTCTACGTGGGTATGTGCATCCTCGACGTGTCTAAGATTCGCTTGTACGAATTTCACTACGAGTATATACTACCGTTGTATCGAGAAAAGTGTAGAATAATGTACATCGATACGGATAGTCTCATTTATCGCGTCGAGTGCGAGGACGTGTACAAAGATATGAAGCGCGACATCGACAGATTCGACACGAGCGATTACGCGGTGGACAACGCGTACGGTATGCCTCTCGCTAACAAGAAAATACCCGGTGCGATGAAGGACGAGAATGCCGGTGCGATTATGACGGAATTCGTCGGGCTCAGAGCGAAGATGTACGCGCTGCGATTCGACGGTAGAGACGATACGAAGATTAAAGATGTTAAAAGCGGCATTGTCGCGAGAACGATAACGTTCGAAGATTATGCGCGCTGTCTTCGACGAAGGATCGAGACGAGGCGCGAACAGCCCTGCGTAAGGTCCAAGTTACGCGAGGTATATACGGTGTCGGAGTCGAAGGTCGCTCTTAGTCCGCACGACGACAAGCGATACGTGATATCCGGAACTACGGATACTTTACCGTGGGGGCATTGTAGAATACCGCTGTAAGGAGCGAGGAAAACGTCGTATATCGAGAATGTAATAAATATTATTTGCGTTTAATACAGTTTATTTTAATAAAATACTCCGAGTGCGCGATAGAAGAGAATAACGAGCGCATGTCTCGCGAAAATCGCGAGAATATTTATAAACGAACGCGAGGATCGAACTTGCGAGATCGCGCGTTTTTTCGCAAGTGCTTTGTAATTTCACGAGACGCGCGTTCGCCATTCTATTTACGACGAGACGCTTCTTAAAACGTTCAAACTTCAGTAATTTATTGTTAGTATAAATATAACGCAGTTTATTGTTAGTATAAACATTGTTAGTATAAACATAGTTTATTTTATAAATAATATAGATTATTTTATAAATAATATAAATAATATAGTATATTTTATAAACAATATAACATATTTTATAAACAATAAAACATATTTTATAAACAATATTTACTTTAATAAAATACTCCGAGAGAGAAAAATAACAAAGACGGGATACGCGAAGGTACGAAATACTCGCGAAGAGACGCGCGAGTTTTTTCGAGTATTTTCGCATTATAAAAAATCGTAGAAAACTTCCAATCTATCCAATTTGCGGCAAATCTTGACGCGTATTAGGCAAACTACTCTAGCCAAGATTTACTAATAAATCTTTTTAGCGAGAGTGGAAAGTTATAGCGCATCGACCCGAAGAGTGGGGGTTTGTTTTGACGCACTATAACTTTCCACTCTCGCTAAAGATTTATTAGCAAATCTTAGCTAGAGTAGTTTACCGAAGCTGCGTCAAGATTTGCTGCAAGTAGGACAGAGTGGACATTTTCACGACCTCTCTATTATGCTCTCGGAAGCATTTTATATCGAGCAACGCGAAAAAAGGTTAACGGGAGATACAACGTTCGCGTAGCGGCGCGACGAAGAATTCATATAGAGCGTGAGAAAGAGTCCGTATAAAGCGCGAAAGAGAAAACGCAGGATGTGGCGGCCGCGTAGCGGCGCGAGAAAGAATCTGTATGGAACGTGAGAGAGAACCCGTATGGAACGCGAGAAGGACGGCGCGAAGAGTCCGTGATAATTTTTATTTTTCTAACGAATAATTTTGTTTAATATATGCAGTTTTATTTAATAAAAATACATTTTTATCATAATACAGCCGTTTTATTTATCCAAGAATTGTGCGACTCGTCCATTCCCAGCCATTTCACGTAAACCTCGTCGCTCCTTCAACGCAACATCTTCTCCACGAGATACACGTCGGGATCGTTGACGCACAGCAACTCGTGCTCGTAGAATCCTCCGGCGATAGGCTCGCCGCGCGAATCCTTCAGCAGATATGTTACGGAATTAGTCCGTTGTATCTTGGTTATTCGAAAAATCTCGGTGGTCCAGTTAGGTGTGAAACCTTTCTCGAAGATCGTCTTAAACTTGCTGACGCGTACCGGATCGGCTACTTTGAATTTCGCCGGAGCCGCGATTTTTATATTGCTATACACCGTATTTAAAAGTTTATCGGCGATCGTTGGAGTCACGTCGACGGGTCTCATACCTATAGTGCAGTGCTCGGATTTAGTTGCACATTTCGGCCCGATTCCGTGGTTCACGCCTATTGCTCCCCACTCACCGCTCATACGTTAGCGACGAGTCGTCAGATACGCGTAACTAAGGAGCGCGAAGTTTTGTCTCAGGAGCGTCCGTTTATAAGAATGTCCAAATATAATAGTAAGACAATACTTTTCTAAATGCATCGCGAAAATTCTCAAAATTAAAAGTTTTTCTTCAATATTTTATATTTCATTGATATAAAATATTGAAGAAAAACTTTTATTTATGGAAAAGTATTGTCTTATTATTATATTTGGGCATTCTTATATACGGAAGCTTCTGAAACAAAACGTCGCGCTCCTTAGTTACGCGTATCTGGCGACTCGTCGCTAACGCACGAGCGGTGAGTGGGGGGCAATAGGCGTGAGCCACGGAATCGGGCCGAAATGTGCAATTAAATCCGAGCACTGCTATAGTGCGATATTTTCGCGTATTGTACTCCTCGACGAGCCGAGGTAACTCGTCGATCCACTTGTACGTTCCGCTCAGCGTGAAGTACTTCCACATAGAATTTTTGAGCGTGCGATTGAATCGTTCGATGATCGACGCCTTCATCACCGAGTACGTCAAGTAATGATTCACTTCGCGCTTTTCCGCGAACTTCGCGAAATTCCTTTCCTTTGTCGGTCTGCAGATTTTTCGGACACCGCTTAGAGTCTCGCACTATCTTGGATAACGCTCGGGTAACCTCGTTCGCGCTCTTGCTCTTAAGCGGTACAGCCCACGCGTATTTGCTTAACGCGTCGATAACGGTGAGTATGTAGTTATGGCCTTTGTTGAATCTCGCGTAAGGACGCATCTCGACCACATTCGCCTGCCACAGGTCGTCGTAACCGTGTACCGCGACGCGACGACGCACAGTGGGAGAAATCGGGAAATTGCGGCCAAAAATAGGTTTTTAACAATATTTTTATTTTACATAATAATGAACGAAACCTGTTGTATAACATCCTAAAATATTTGATAACCATTAAACATATTAAGTATTTGAAAATTTCAATAAAATTCTGTATATAAAAAAATCGTATATTTTTATTATTTTTTGTGTGTGTACATTATGATAAAGTTCTAATTATTTTTAAAAATTAATTAATTAGGAATAATTTTATAAATAAATTGAATTTATTGCATATTTATGTGTAGAATCCACAAAAAAAGAAGCAAACCAACAACTTACATGTCTGCTTTTTAAACAGTTCGTGAATGCGTAGCTGATTTGAAGATTCATATATGAAAAATGGTCATATTTTCAACACATTTTTTATAATGATAGACAGCAATAGACAGGTTCTGTTTTTGATAAAACTTTTCTGTAAGATCTTCCCTAAGAGTTAGTAAAAATCCCGTTTGCAGATATTTGCAGATGTGAAAGTTACGAATGATATAATCATGGCAATGACTCGATGAGCGCGCCCGGATCAGCCGTGCACGGTCGCGATTGACCGGGCGCGTGCATTAAAGGATATCTTTTAAATTTTTTAAAAGTATTGTATTAATTAATTCTGCCGCTAGGTGGCAGAAATTCTCATTGAAACAAAACAGCGTTGAAACAAAACGGCGTTGAACGGGATTGCGTAATCGAAAAATTACTGCAGTTATATAGGTTATATAGTTAGCTCGTTAGATATATAATTATATTAAATAACAATTATATAGTTCGTTTTATTAAGAAGATATTAAAATATGGATGTCTTTGAAATAAGTCAAGAAGAGTTGTGTGTTTGGCTATGGAGTGATCCGCACAAACAAAAATGCAAGATAAATATTCTTATGAATAAACTAAAAGATAAATTTAATTTCACTGAAAACCAGTTGGCACAAATAAAACAAAAATTAAATACTTTATTTTTACCAGTATTTACTAGATGCTGGAATAACTCAAATAGATTGCAGCGAACGTTTAGAAAGAAATATACTTATTTTATGAAACAAATATTCAAAATTAAATTCAATTCTGTGACTCCTACTTGTTCTTCCGATTCATTACCTCCAACTCAAGATCCAACACGTCGAGGCCGGCCAAAGTTAAGTTATGAAAATTGTTCTGCTAGATCAAAAAGAAGACGTGTACAAGAACTTAGATGCAATTATAATCAAGAAGCATTAGCCAAGGCAGTTTTGCATAAAATCGATGAACCCAGGGAGAAACGTACAATTGACGAAGACCGTAACTTTTTAAATACAGTCCTAGCAATGTACATGGATTTGGGGATGTCAAAGGCAAAATATGAAAATTTTCGTTCATACAATTTACTTTTATTCAAGGACAAAAACTATCCTCCATATGAAAAATTGAGTTGTCTGAAGAAAGATTGCTATCCTGATAATATTACAGTAACGGAACGTGGTGCAAGTGTGCATTTACAATCCCTACTCGACCATACTGTCTACAGAATTATATCTTTGTTAGAATATTCGCGATTAAATAATCTTAATGGAAAAAAGCTAATTTTACATGGCAAGTGGGGCTTGGATGGAGCTTCTGGGCAACAAACGATTAAGCAAAGATGGAGTATGGATGTGAATAATCAATCTCGCAGTAATCAAAATTATATTTCAAACTCACTAGATGAATTATCCGAAACAGAAGTCGAACATATTGAAGAAGGTGAAGATAAGTCGGATAGAGCAGTCTTTATAATTTCATTTGTGCCACTGAAAATAATTTCGGAAGATGATATTTTATGGATAAATGAGCGCCCATCATCCATACGATATTGTTGGCCCATAAAATTTGAATTTATTAAGGAAACATCTTCGATAATCTTACAGGAATATAATTTTTATACGGAGGAAATTCGCAAATTAGTTCCAACTGTAATAACAAAAAATGAGATATCATTCACAGTTACGCATAATATTAAATGTACAATGATTGACGGAAAAGTTTGTAATGTACTTACAGATCAAAAATCGTCTGCATCTTGTAATATTTGTGGTGCTAAACCCAATCAAATGAATAATTTAAATCTTGTAATGTCTCTAAAGGAGAATGAAGAAAATTATAAATTTGCTTTATCCACATTGCATTGCTGGATAAGATTCATGGAGTGCATTCTACATATTGCGTATAATACGGATTTTAAAAAGAGTTATGCTTTTGGACAGAACAAAATACTAAAACAAAATAAGAAGAAGAAAATTCAACGTGAATTAAAATCGCACTTATCTATTAGTGTAGATTTCGTAAGACAAGGATACGGAACTACAAACGATGGCAACACAGCAAGACGATTCTTTGAAGAGCCGAAGAAAGTAGCTGAAATACTCGAAATTGATGTTAATTTAATTACAAAATTCGGTACTATACTGCAGATCCTTTCATGTGGCTTGGAAGTTGACTTAGATAAGTTTGAAAAATACGCTATCGAAACTGCAAAACTATATGTGCAGCATTATAGCTGGTACAAAATGCCTCCTGCAGTACACAAAGTACTAATACATGGCAGAAAAATAATGGAAGAACTTTCTATACCCATTGGTCATTTGTCTGAGGAAGCTCAAGAAGCTAGTAAAAAATTTTTAAAAACGCACGAGCACACAATAGCCGATTTTGTTCTCGTGTAGCTAATAATGAAGATACATTGCATTTTCTGCTGATTTCTTCGGATCCACTTATTAGCGCAATAAGATTAAAAAGAGATAAAAAATTGAAAGAATTAACGCAAGAAGCAAAACAATTATTAAAGAATAGTATTTATGGTGAGTAAATTTTATGAATAGAGAAAAAACATATGTTTAAAATTATAAATTATACCAGGAAAATTAAAAAATTAAAAAATGTTTAAAAAATAATACTTATAATTTTATGTAGAGTTAATTTTTAATATTACATTAACGTACAAATTTACACATCTTTAATTAATTTCAAAATTTGGTACCACGTTTTTGCCCCTCAAATTAAATACCATATAATATATATGATACATAATTTATTAATCCATAATTCAAATATTCAATCTTTATTTAGTATAATCTGCAAATTTCAAAGGGATTAGTTTATTTTTACAGATTTGGCAGATTTTTGACCGCGAAATTTCATTTTCTCCCACTGTGCGACGCGGGAAGTTTCTTCTCGCGGGCGCATGCAACTCTTCGACTAGTCTTCGTTGGGTGGGATCTCTCTCTTGAGTGGCTCGCCGCTCCGAGCGTTGTCGCCGCTTTCGCGAATCTTCGCCAGTTCTCTCACTCTCCCCGATAGCTCGTCCGCGTGTCTCTTCAATCGCGATGCTGAATTTTCCAATTCTCGTATCTTCGCCACAGAATTTGCCGCGACGTGCGATTTTTGGGTTAGTTCCTGTATTATTTTACTCTGATTGAACAGTATTTTATGATTGCTCGCTCTTCTCGTCGAGGACTCCGCCGCGATATCATATTTTTCGCGGCATCGATCCGTTCGCATAAAGCGTTAATCCGTTTATCCAAAGCATCGATCTGTTTACCTAGATCGTTAGCGCTCGCTTCTGTTCTCGAAACGGAATTTTCCACAGCGTCTATCCGTTTACTCAGAGCGTAGTCGCGCGTTTCGATCCTGGAAACAAAACTCTCCGCGGCGTCTATTCGTTTACTCAGAACGTTATCGAGCTAGGTGAGTCTCGTGAACAGCAAGATGACACTCTGCCCCGCCTCGTTTACGTCTTTTCTTAAATGCGACGTAATTCTCTCGACGTAGCTTTTGCTCGTCGCGTCGGCGTCCTCCTCCGGCTGAGCCAAGCGTTTTATCTTGCGCTCTCTCGCGTCGTACTCAACGGAAGAGCTTATACACAGCGCGTTATCGCGCAAGTAATTTCGCAGAAACTAGATAGTCGGACGTAATCTTCCGGTCCTCGCGTCGTAGCCGCGATTTTTATAGGTGTGCCGAATTTGCTCACAGACATCGCGAATCCCTCGTACGACTGCGACGGTCGTCGACGCGATGGTTCGATTTATACGATCGCTCCTGTCTCGCGAAGCTCTTCGATTATCGATAGAATCTCGTTTTCGTGAGCGTTGCCGGCTCGACGCGAAGCGTCCAGTAATCGCAGACGATCCACTAATTCGTTCGGATCGTCCTAATGAACGTAATCGATTCTATTGTCCGTGTAACTCGCATGGTCGACGGTACGCGACCCGCGCCCGTCTTTTTCGCGCCGCTGCCGTGGATAAGCGGAGCGATAACGAACTTGTATTTGTATCCCTTATTCCCTAAGACAGATTTTCTAGCGTCATGGTCGCGTTTATGAGCGTTCGTTGTTAACAATATACTCTTGTATGTTTATTTATCCTTTTCCGTGTACGTGAGACTATCGGAATTTTTCATAAAGATCAATTCGTACAAACCGGGGGTACCGATGTATTTAATCTCATCTATGAGTATGGGGTCATCCGCGTTTACGTCGAATCGCCTATTGCCGAGCATCGCGCCTTTCGCGCCGATGTACACCCCGTAAACGTGATCGATCTCGTTCGGCGCTTCCCCGCCGAGAAGAGCCCCCATGTACTTTCGTCCCAACGGTCCTAGCCGACCGTGCGGCATTTCGCGACCTTGAGAAGTTCGCGAAGTTCGCCTAACGGGCATTTCGAACGTCGAGGGGCGACTCGAGATTCTCGGGTTCGAACGCTTCCTCCTCGGTTTCGTCCCGCGCGAATGGATCTCTCTTGGTGGGATACTCGTTTAACGGAGTAGAGACGGCGTCCAATCGTCGTCGCGCTCGTATTCGTTTCATCTTAGGTTTTTCCAAGCGGGAGTCAGCGCTACCTCCTTCCATTTTTCCTCGATGCTCGTCGTCGCGGGCGAGGCGTCGATCGCGTCTCGCTTTATCGTCTCGCGTTTGATCTCGTCTCGCTCGATCTCGTCTCGCTCGGCGCGTTCGGCGATGCGCCGCAGCGGTTCGACGATCGGCTTGAAACGGTTCTCTATCGCGATTTCGTTCTCCATTTCGCCGGTCTTCAACGCTCTGTGTTTTTTACGAATCGACGCGCGCGTCTTAGCGATCTCTTTCGCCGTCTTTTCTCGTTCGCCGATATCCGTCGCGGCCATCGCGATTAACGGATCGATTCTTCTCTCTCGCGGGAGGGAGAGCGATCGACGCATTCGACGTATCCGCGACGACTGATCGCTCTACGGTACGGCGAAGTCGTTAAACCCTCGTGTGTATCTGCCGGTGCGAAGCGCGCTATCTTTGTCGATCACTAGGAAACCATACCTGTATCGCCAACATGCGCGACATAGCGCGTGAAAATTCTCGTACGATATATCCGTGTTCACGTGATCGTTGTACGCGTGACGCAAATTAGAACCATCCTATTTAAAGATAATCAACAGATTCGCGTTATCTCGAATCAAGTGCTTTGGTATTTTAGCGTACGTTTGGCACAGATAGAAGCAATCGACGTTTGAGTGTCGACCCATAGCGAAGTACTCCCTGATAGTATCCTGTTTGTCGCTACGTCGTCAAACACGAATATCGAATTCGGGTGAGCTTCGCTGGGCGGAATAACATCAGAGTTATCGGAAAATGTGAAATAACCTATATCTTCCATCGGTGTCAATAAATTCTCTAAATACTGATATTTAGGCTGCTGCAACGACTTCGAGTAAACGTAAACGTTCTCGAAGCGTATACCGTGCGAGCTCTCCAGCAAACTTATCAGCGCGTTCGTCTTACCGCAACTAGAGGGCCGCAAATGAGGCAGCGAATAGCGCTCGGTAATAGACGACCGTGTCTGCGCGCTTCCTCCGACGGTCACGCCCTACCGTCGAGGTTTGTCACCCTTATCGCGATCGGCTGCAACACGAAGCGCATTCCTCTCGCCGCGCGCGTGCGCGGTATACTCGCACGAGGCGAGGCGAGGTCTTTTTATTTATATACGAATAGATCGCCGCCGATCGCGCAGTAGCGAATCGTGCGCGGTGAATCGAGATGTTTATCCTGCTAGTAGACGGTGACGATATTCTCGATTTCACCACCGATCAGTTGCGGTTTATCCTGAAAGTAATCTTGCTAAAGCACTTTGATCGCTACGTGGAACGATTGTGGGAGAAACTGCCAGAACATATCAGGTATATAAATATGAAACCGGAATTTTTGTATAGAAATTACACGTTTATTGTATGAAAATGATAAAAAATATTTTATTCGAAGTATTGCCCATTGCTAGCTATACATTTTTCCCATCTCTCTGACAATTTGTGGATGCCACGCCAAAAAACTGTTGCTCCTTTGAGGCAAACCAGTCATCGAGCCATTCTCGTACATTTTCGTAAGAAGTGAAGTGCTGCTCAGCAAGTGCGTGTCCCATCGATGCAAATAAGTAGTAATCGGATGGAGCCAAGTCTGATGAGTAAGCCGCATGCGAAAGTATTTCCCAACTAAACGCCTCAATCGTTTCCTTGACCGGTTTTGCTGTGTGTGATGGTGCATTATCATGAAGCGAAATCACTTTGTGTTGCCTTTTTTGATATTCTGGTCGTTTTTCACGCAAAGCTTGATTCAAATCGATCATTTGTTGTCGGTAGCGTTCAGTATTAACGGTTTCGCCAGGTTTTAGCAGCTCATCAAACTTTTTCGGTGGTCTTCCACGTTCTTCGTTTCTCACGTCAAAATCGCCACTTTTGAATTTTTTAAACCACTCAAAGCACTGTGATTTACCAAGAGCATGCTCACCGTAAGCTTCGACAAGCATTCGATGCGATTCTGCAGCAGTTTTCTTCAAATGGTAACAGAAAATCAATGCTGTCCGCAAATCGTAGTTTCTAGGCACAACATTGGACATGTTCAACGCTATTAAAAACTATGCTGTTGTATGAAACTTGTATTGTTGTGAGTTGAAAATCTTTATCAGATGTCAAAACAAGAAAATGGCGCCAATGACGCGGTTTGACGGTAACTACATTGATAGCTAGGGCCATCTATGGGCAAATTCCGGTTTCATATTTATATACCTGATATAAGAGTGGATCCGGAGGTGCGGCGCTACCGTCGATGTCTGGAGCATTACAATCGTCCCTGGCAACGAATGCACATCGACGGCCCGGCGCCGCTCGTTAAAGATTGCGGGATTACCTAACCTAACCCGGATATCAATTTTGCGGACTGAGTACCCGTCTCGCGAAACGACTCGCGCGAGGCGATCGAGGCGTCAATCCTCTGGACGCGGCCTGCCGCGAGCACGACGTCGCGTACTCGCGAAGCGGCGAGCTCGCCGAGAAAGCGCGCGAGCGCGTCGCGGCAAGAGACTCGACTCTCGGCGAGAGAGCCGCCGCGACGGTCGTATTGATGGCTATGAAATCGAAGACGAAATTCGGAATGGGTGCGTCGAGAACCAAGAGAAAGAAGAGCAAGAGGAGAACGACCGCTACGAGGAAAAGAACGCTTCCGATAGCGAAACGCGGCGGCTTTTTGCCCCTGCTGCCGTTATTGGGAACTCTCGGTTCTTTGGCTGGAGGAGCAGCGGGAATCGCGAAAGCGGTGAAGGATCGCAAAGCGGCGCAACGACAATTGGAGGAACTGCGACGTCACGATCGCGCGATGGAGGGTCGTGGTTTATACCTCGCACCGTACAAGCGCAGAAGTGGCATGTCCGCGATGAGAAGAAGAGGAAGCGCTAAAAAGAACTTCGCGTAAACAGACTAGGTATCCTCCCATTTGTCGGAGTAACGACGAACGAACAGTTAAATCGCGCTGCGATACTCTCGCGCATGCCTCACTTTAGAGGCGTGTTTATGCGCGACGCACTTCCGTCGCGGGCGCGCCGCGATGAAAGCGGCATCGTGAATTTAGACGACGCGCCCGGACCGGGTACTCATTGGGTGGCGTATGCGAAAAAAGGGGGCGACGCGATCTACTACGACGGTTTCGGCAATCTTCGTCCTCCGCGCGAACTCGCGCGTTACCTCGGGCGCGACGCGAACATCCGGTACAATCGTCGCTCCGAGCAAACGGGCGATCAGAATATCTGTGGACAATTGAGTCTTCGATTTCTCTGGGGGGTCGATTGGAGGAATCGCCGACTATAATATCGACCATCGTTCGTCGATCGAGCGTAGTTCGACCGCACTCGCCGATCATGTCGCTGACTCTCACTCTTTCCGGACGAAGCAGCGTTCTCGGGGCAAGTTACTTTCCGCCTCTGGATTTAAACGACGATGATTACGAGTCAGGTTTAACCAATTTCGAGACTTATAACACGATACGGAATGTAAATTCCATGCATAATATTATATAAATAAATTTTACTTCGATAATAACGACGAGGTTATTGCGATTCCGGTGGGATCTTACGAGTTAAGCGCTATAAGCGCGTATCTAAGAGCCGCGATTCGTTGCAAACGACGAGCGAGAGAGGAGAGGCTAAAGCGCGGGAACGAGGAACCGGAAACGAGCGATGACGATTATTGTATATACAACGTCGGCGACGACCTCGATGACTATTTCGAAGACGATGAGAACGGTGATAAGGGTGAAAGTTCCATAACGCTTCGCGGTAACGATAACACTATGAGAAGCGAGATCAAGTGCGCGTATCGAGTAAATTTCACAAAACCCGATAACATCGGTTCGCTACTAGGTTTCTCGTCTCGCGTGTTACAATCGAATAAATGGTACGCGTCCGACAAACCGATAAATATTATGGCTATTAACCTCATTCGAGTTGAGTACAACGTCACAACAGGGGCGTATCACAACGACAAATCCGCGCATACTATACACGAGTTCGCCTAACGTTCCACCCGGATATAAAGTGTCGGAGATCCCGGCGCGGATCATTACCGATATACACGTGCGTGTCGTGGATCAGAACGGAAGACTGATCGATTTTCGTGGCGAGGAGATCACGGTTCGTCTGCACGTGCGACGAAAACGGTAGAGAGGCGCGCAATGCTCGTAGTGAACGGGTCAAACGCGAGAGACGCGCCCGTCGTCGCCGTCGCGTCGCCCCTAGACGCGAAAAAGAGAAGGGAGAAAGGTTGACCGTCGCCAACGCGGCTTTCCTGCGCTTTTTGGGCTTCGTCGTACCGAGGACCGCTTCTCCGTAAAAGCGGAATGTGCGACATTCTAAGCATCGGCGGGGAACCGATCTTCGACGATTGCATCGTCAAGATCGAGACTCACACGTACAATCTTTACGCCAATACCACGTTTGGGAATAGCGACGAAATACGAATTCCTATACAACAGCAGGATCTGTACACGTTACCGTGCGACAGTTTTCTCTACATCGAGGGTAGACTCGAGTGGTACCCGTTTGACCACGTTAATATTGACCACGGTCCCGATTGAATACGTTGAGATTGACCACGTTGCGATTGACCACGTTGATATTGACCACGTTGATATTGACCACGGTCCCGATTGACCACTGTCCTGATTGACCACAGTCCCGATTGACCACGTTGATATTTACCACAGTTCCGTTTGACCACGGTCCCGATTGACCACGGTCCCGATTGACTACGGTCCCGATTGACCACATTGATATTGACCACGGTCCCGATTGACCACGTTAATATTGACCACGGTCCCGATTGACCACGTTGATATTGACCACGGTCCCGATTGACCACGTTGATATTGACCACGGTCCCGATTGACCACGTTGATATTGACCACGGTCCCGATTGACCACGTTGATATTGACCACGGTCCCGATTGACCACGTTAATATTGACCACGTTAATATTGACCACGGTCCCGATTAATCACGTTTATATCGACAACGGTTCCGATTGAAAAACTATGTAACACACACACACACACATGCGGGGGGGGGTGCAAGGGGGGCCTTCGGCCCCCCCCAGCACCCCCTCCGCCAGTCAGGCACAATGGACCTCGCTTTACAACTTGCAAAGTACATGCCCTAGTAACATGTGTAACGACAGGGTCGTCACGCTCTAACACTGTAAATATTGTAAATATGTTAATAATATAGATAGTTATAACCTCGTTTGCCTCACTGTCTCTGCCTGCTATACCTATCCTGCTTGCGCATGCGCTACTCATGCTATCTCGCTTGCACGTACGCCACTCGTGCTATCTCGCTTGCGCGCACGCCGCTCGTGCTATCTCGCTCGCACGTACGCCACGCGTGCTATCTCGCTTGCACGCACGCCACACGTGCTATCTCGCTTGCACGCACGCCGCTCGTGCTATCTCGCTTGCACGTACGCCACACGCGCTGTCTCGCTTGCACGTGCGCCACACGTGCTATCTCGTTCACATGCACGCCGCTCGCGCTATCACGCTTGCCCACACGGCAAACCGACTCCCACCAGCGGACCGGCAACGGATAGTGGGGGCGCCGGCCGGGTATATAAGCCCGGCCGGCCGAGACATCGGGACCAGATCCTGTCCCGACATCCTGCTCCTGACACCGACCTGACCACTACCACTTGGGGCTAAGGTTTTCTTAGCTCTGCCAGGCTTTCTGGCTCTCTAGACCTTCCGGGCTGAGGTTTTCTCAGCCCTGCCGGGTTTTCCGGTTCCCGTACCTTCGGGCCGAGGTTTTCTCAGCCCCGCCGGGTTTTCCGGTTTCCGTTGCAGGCGGAGCTCGACGTGACACTCGGGCCTGCCGAGTGCCCCGCCGAATACCCAGCCGCCTAGCCTAACCGTAGTAATAAGTGCATGTAAATACCGCGCCGTAATTATAAGCCTGCTAGTAATAAGTCCGGTTAACTGTAAGTCCGCGCTTGCGAACCGCGCCGTAATTATAATCCTGCTAATTCTAAGTCCGTGCCTGTAAATCGCGCCGTAATTATAAACCGCTAGAAATAAGCCCGACCGGGATAACCGCGTCGCGACCAACCCGCGTGTAAATAACGTCACCGTAGATATTAAGCTAACGCGCATGTAAATAAAATCCTAGTTAAGTCAAATCCGCTTCACGCTGCACGCCGCTTCACGCCGGCCGCTTCACGTTTACGCTTCCCGATGCGCTCGCGTCCTAGCGCCCGTTTGCCACCAAGCGCACGCCGCCTAACACCGCACGGCCCTGCACGCTACTCTGTATATATTTCACCTGCAATAAACTATCTTTTCTACCTATACTGTGTCTACGCAAGCTTGAATCTCCCCTCCTCTCGAACCCGGACACCGACGAGCCGATCCGAGCGTCGAGCGAGGTGACCGCGTTACACATGTATTGATCCGTGGTCAATATTAACGTGGTCAATATTAACGTGGTCAATATCAACGTGGTCAATCGGGACCGTGGTCAATATTAACGTGGTCAATCGGGACCGTGGTCAATATTAACGTGGTCAATATTAACGTGGTCAATCGGGACCGTGGTCGATATTAACGTGGTCAATCGGGTCCGTGGTCAATTTGAACCGTGGTCAATCGGGACCGTGGTCAATCGGAACCGTGGTAAATATCAACGTGGTCAATCGGGACTGTGGTCAATCGGGACTGTGGTCAATCGGGACTGTGGTCAATATCAATGTGGTCAATCGCAACGTGGTCAATCTCAACGTGGTCAATCGGGACCGTAGTCAATATCAACGTGGTCAAACGGGACGCTCCCGTAGACTCGAGTCGAAGGAGTCATCGAATGCGCAGGGGAAAGTCGCGTCGGTGACGAGGCTGGTGAACAATTGCGCGGCGTTAATGTTCGAGGAGATTCGCTATGAGCTCGACAGCGTGGAGATCGATCGAAGCAGAAACGTCGGGATAACGAGCTCGATCAAGAATTACGCGTCGCTGACAGCCGAGAGAGGCAAGATATTAAAGAACGCCGGATGGGATATATCGGCGGTAACTCACACGTCGATCGACGATTTCCACATTTGCGTAGCTCTCAACGTGCTATTACGTTTTTGCGAGGATTACAAGCGTGTTGTAATCAACGCGCGACAGGAACTTATTCTGTTATTCGCGATACGTTATCTTCGCGCTACAGTCAGGAGAGAAGAACGTTCTGTCCGAAGAGCCTTCCCTATTTGACGATTGCAAACTGACTAATGTCAAGCTGTATCTTAATTCCGATTTTTATCCTTACGACGACATGAATCTGGATTTTGATAAGCGCAAAGTCGCAGTGCTGTACGACATGTACTCGAAATTTCGAAGAACGTAATACTGATGCGACAACGACGAAACGCTCTTAAATCTGAATAAATTTTTAGTCCACGGCCCGCTCGTAGTCATCGACTGTTCTCGACAGAACGAGTCAATCAAGAGCGCCACCGTGGACGTTCGCGTAGAGTTCGACTGCAAGGAGAACATCCCCTCTAACACCACAACCTACTGTCTTATCATTCACGATCGAGTGGTAGAGTACAATCCGCTCACCAACAGTAGTATATAAAAGCATATATTCTGGACCAGATTTTTTTCCTCCACCAAAATCATCAAAATCACCTATAAAATCATTCATAAAAGCAACAAAATGACAAAAAACCACCAAGGGCTTGACCTGAAATAAAAGAAAGAACTTTCAAAATATTGAAAGAAACTAACAAAATATTGGAAAATACTTCCAAATATTGACAGAAATCCTAAATTCCAAGAGTGTTAAACTCTGAATCAAGACCAATTATAATACAACATTTCCAGTATGGAAAAAATATTAATTAAAAAATTGGGTACCACAAAAGATAAATAAACACAAATTTAAAAAAAATCAAAATCACTAAAAACAGGTCAAAACACGAAAATTTAAAATCGACTAATACAACTTTTGTTTTCCCTACAAATTTTAGAATTATTAATGAAATGAACGATTAGCGTCCTTCGGACTTAGCGTCCTACGGACTGAGCGCCCTATGGACTAAGCCTTTCGGATGCCTTTCTGGCGCGTCTGAAAGACTAAGCGTCGAAGCGCTCGGATCATATGTCACTCAGTAATTAGTCATGTTTAACTGTTATCTTCGTATGACTCAGGGAGATAACACATGTCTAGTAATCCTGAGATTGCCGGTTCGAATCCAAGCAATCCAAGATTTTATTTGCCAAGAGCGGCCGGCTTGGTAAATAATATGACATGTAAAAAAAACTGAGCGGCGTTGTGTGTGTGTCCTGGCGTCAGGAATAGGAATAGGAATAGGAGCTATGTAGTTTATATTCTTTATGCAGAAATGGGTTAGAGAAACAAGATTACATACTTCAGAGGCCTTCCTTCCTAAAAAGAAAGGGCTTGACCTGAATGAAGAAATTTACCAAGATTACCAAAACCTCTGTGAGGAAAATCACCTGACGGTATGTACTCAAAATAAAAAAAAAACAGCGCTGGCGAGCACATACCGTCAGGTGATTTTCCTCACAGAGGTTTTTGCTCCCTTCGGCAATGTCCTAGCAGGTCACTGGTCACTGGTGTTAATTCACTTGTAAACCTGCTTAAGATGTTCTTTTTTCTTTCAATTAATATTTTTTCCATACTGGAAACATTCTTTTTCATGTAAGTCAATCATTACGCTCACATTTTTTAAGTTCAGGTCCTCTCCTTCGAAAGTAAGTTTTAATTAATCAGATAGACCTACGTTATCTCTAAAACGAAAATACATTACATTCACAGGTTTGATATAAGCAGGTAATTTATTTGCAACAAATCTAAATATCGATCTTTCCACAAAATTTGAATATACACACATATCAAGGGCGTCCTTCGGACTTAGCCTTTCTAGCGCTTGACCTGAACTAAGAGTGACTCCCTTCAGGTTTTCACCTTTGAATACAATTTCTTTACCCGACACTATAACAGCATATTGTGGAATATCAAATATTTTACCAGGATGGGTTATTATTAATTTTACAGGACTATACACCCTTGTTTCATTATTATTCTTCTCAAATTTAAATTTGTTTATATCAAAAGCTAGCGGTACTTCTTCTATGAGATTTATTCTTTCTTCTTCTATGAGATTTTTTAAGTTTTGAATAGCAAATACACCCCGGATTAGTAAACCTAGATTAATTTTACCTGGTTCTTTTTTAATAAGAGAAAGTCCTTCATTTTCAGAGTTTAACACTCTTGATTCTATTGCGTCAAATATTTTGTTCATTAATTTATCGTTTTTATCAAATTCAACACTAATAGAACTCACTTCTAAATCAATTTTATATTTTGGTACCCAGTTCTTTTTTTCTGTTTCTAGAATATTTTTCACTTTATATATGACATTCTTTTGAATATCTTCAGCTGTATTAAGACCTTGACCTAAATTAATAGTTATTGTATACTTTGTTAGTATCCTTCGGACATAGCCTTCCAGGCGCCTTTCAGGTGCATCCTCTGAATTTAGTTCTTCTGGCACAAATAAAAATGTAATTTCAGATGATAAAGCGTCCTTCGGACTAAGCCTTTCAGACACCTTTTTGGTGCTTAGCGTCCTATGGACTAAGCCTTTCGGGCGCCTTTGTAACACGTTATCATCTCCAGGAATATATATATCTACCAATCCTATTTCGCCATACTTTATGTGTTTAATTTTATCGAAATTAAAAGATACCCCATCTTTTAAATTTCCTTTCAGTTTGTACAGCATTTATGTATATTAAAAATATTGAACTACCATTCTATTCATAACCATATCATAAGCTATAGTCTTTTTGTTTACAAATACTACGTAACAATTTAATCCCTTGGAAGATTTGGAAGAATCAGCAATTAAAATTTTTGGTAATTTCTCCACAGTGGAAATACTCTTTGATTTATTTCTCAAGTCAATATTGAAAGAGCAATTATATTTTATAAAATTGTCAACTGTGTAAAACTGAGAAATCATTCTATCAGGACCATATAATGCTTCATCGTACTCTGAACTTGAACGATACAACTCGTAATAATCTCCTTTTTCAATTTCATAATTTTGAGGTTCGGAAGGATGTCTTTCTTCCCCAAATAATATTTGAATATTCTTAATATTAGCATCATCCCAATTTGTTGGATTTTCGTTTTGGTCGTACAGAAATTTATCTTTTATAAAGAAAACAAATGCCCAGTTTGGTTCCTGAGTAAAAACAAAATCATTTAAGGGTATACGTAAAGTATTTAAATCAGGTAATCCTCTATATTCTACACACCGAAAACATTTATATGTAAACACATATTTACCATATAAACTAAAATGTTTCAATTCGTCTATCAATTTTGTCGTTGTAATTTCATCATATTCAATATACCAAACTTTTAAACGATAACTTTCTAAATTAATTTTTCCGCGAGGTGGGGTTATTTCAGCGTCACTAAACGTAAACAATGAGGCACTCAAATCATCTTTTAAAGTCATTACAATGTGTATGTCTACACCAAATATAGGCCCACTTATATCACCAAAGAAACCAGGAATTAAATCTCCCATATCAATTGTAGGATAAAACAAACCATCACCCTTAATCAAACCATATTTTTTCTCAGCGATAAAACCACCTGCTTGACCACCTCCTTCACCTTCGTTTGAAATATTAGCACGCTCTTTCAATGTACTAACATGACCCACATTATAATTATTATCCAACTCAGTATTGAATATTGAAACTTCTATCAAACTCCACATGTACGCAAAATAATTGTTAATTAAAAAGCTAGTTGTACCTTCAGGACAAGCACTTTCATCTTCCTTTGTAACTCGTATTTTTGGTAAATTTCTTGTTTTGTTTGGCATAAAACCATGTTTATCATTAAATTTTATATGAAAATCATATTCCTTGCCATGTTTTTTTAATTTCAGGATAAATATACTTGTATTGTAATTTCACAATTTTATCTTGATATTTTTTAAACAAAAGGGCTTGACATAAACTATGTTTTGATGCCATTTATAAGATTTATTTTTTTGCATTTTGGAGCTTTTATATACCGTGATTTCTTTAAATCAAATTTGTCACAATTTGCTATCAATCTCCATTTACCATTTTTATTTTCTTTATGCTCGCGCATTGATTTTGCTTTTGTCTTACACTTTAGGCAATACATCAATGTCATTTATATAGTATAAAACATCCTTAATATCACCTATTCCGATTGTTTTTATTATATCTTTCCATTTTATTTTTTTAACTCCCAACAAATAAAGAACTATTATACATAAGTAACCACAAATAGCTGGATTACTCTTCTTTTGTACTTTCTTTGTATTCATAATGAGTCTATTTCCCCTGAAATAATTTTTCAATTCTATAGGTGCATCTCCTCCCACAGAATCAAAATAATATATATGATTTTTATTTTTGAAATAGCAAACCCAATGAAAAAAAAAGATTAACAATACCATACTCATTTTTTCTAATTTTCTTAGGTAATTCATTTAAATTTAAATAGACTTTTCTAAAATTAGGTATTTTAAGTTTTTTTACATATTGTTAAAAGCTTTTAATACTAAATTTTCAACTTCTTTTTTAGATAGTCTGAGTTCTGCACCTTTATTATTTTCCATTTGTCTAAATACTTTATTTGCATTTCTAATAGACAATGATGGAAATAGTCCATAATAATCAGCATTTGTTTTTTTAACATGTTTTGAATTCAATTTAATTTTTTCATCTGTATCATAAAACCAAGCTTTCTTCAATTTTTGTTTTTGATAAGGCGATAGGTTTAATTACATTTAATAACGATATTTAAAGAGTGATGGCTGATATTTTGGTGTGTTGAAAGTTTCTTCACGTGGGACATCGAAATTATAATGTACAAATGGCATCATTTTATCTGCCTGAATTTTATCTACATGGGTTAGTCTTTCGTCGCGTTCTTCGGATGTCTTATTATGTCTAATCTGTTCTTTTAATGTTTCATCCAGAAATTTGTTCTCTTTAACTGTTCTATATATATCCATACCCGAACTCATAAGATAATATAAGCCAGCGAAAATCATTGGGAGAGTTGCTAACCAAGGAAAACCCCTTAAGTTCTCAATACACTTAGTCTTGCTTGACATCAATCCAACTGTTTTATATGGATGATTTTGATCCTCATAATATTTTAAAATGTTCTTAGCTTATTGTGGATTCTTTTTATATATTTCCAATGCTCTTTTTAATAATGATAACAAATCTTTTTCACTCATGTATTCCATTCCTAATTTTGTTTTTAATTTCATGGCATTTGTAACAACCCACGCCCAAAATCTTTTCGACTTACTAGCATCTGGTGACAATACTCTCATCCACGCTGCTTCTTGTAAAGTTTTATCTGCTTTCTTTATTTCACTATAATCTACATTTGTGTTTGTGTAATAAAAGAGATCGTGTTGTTTGCAATGTTTATCTAAAGGATTTATTTCTTTCCACCCTTTTTTTAATCTCTCCTCAACATTCGTAAAAGGTCCACAAGCATTATATCCCAGTAAATGCATTTTTGGAACCTTTGCGGTTAGTTTATTTGAAAGTTTATTAATAAAACCACCCCCTTTTTTACTTCCTTTTATAATTTTTGACTCACTCATTTCTTCCCATAAATATCTCAAAATATATTCCCATTTTGTATATTTATTTGAAGCTGGTCCTTTGCTAGGATCACTATCTTTATAAATTGCATTAATTTTATAAATTATATTCTTATACTTTTTTATAACATCTTCACTATAAATATCTTTGAAATTATATGGTGCTGTTATGCCTCCGGAGAGGCACGGTAGTTAGGATCGTTTGCCGGAAGGAATTTGGGAATTCGAGCTCCGCCCGAGTAACTCACTGATTTTATTATAAATAAAAATGACACCTTTGTATTCGGAATAAATATATATATATATATATATATATATATATATATAACTATTTTATTCGTAACTTGGCTTAATTACAAAGTTCCCGCACGTCACTCGCGTCGCGTATCGCGATATCGGGTATCTTGGCCTGCGCGTGTCTCGAGTTTCGGTCGCTAAACTCACTTCTCGATCTTTCGAATTTCTTTCTGCCGACTGCGTGGCGTTAATTTAATAGTTTCCCGTAACAAGCGTTATTGACTGACCGCGTAATGTTAATTAATGATAAAGACTGCCCGCCGCTCGTTAGCGATGGGTCTTTTTATTATCTCCCCTTGGTTTCCCAGGAGGGGATCGTTTAGCGACAAGACCATGTGTCGTGTCGCTCGATTTTTTGCGGCAAGATCCGGATGCAAGCTAAGGAGTTCTAAGTAGGACTTCTTTGCTTGCATTTTCGCAATTTCCTTATTCCTTTTTATTTCGCTTTTAGGTAGGACCTCTACGTTGCATTTTCGCAACGCCCTTATTCCGCTTGCCTTGATTTCCGCGTTTTTGCAATGAAGTGATTGCACGGTCGCTCGGGCTTCGCGCGTGGCTCGCGTTGTCAGCGCTTCGCTTGGTCAACGTTCGTAACGTGATCTGTATTCGCGTTACACGTTGAGCAATGTCTTATCGTATAAAATAATATCTCTAAAATACTATATATCTAGTAATTCGTGTATAGCCTTTTCGGGCTATAACAGTACTTTCTTTTCTGTTAATAATTGTATTAAAGGATTAGTAAGTTGAGTTACTATTTTTATATGATTATCATCATAAAAAACAAGATTATCATTTTGTATTACTCTTACAGCTTTATTCCCTATCATTAACCTATCATCATTGTCTCTGTCACGCCAGAATCCAAACTTTTCATCATAAAGATGGTTTTTATATTTATTCCATAAAGGACCTCTTTCTTCTTTAATACTTGGTGACACTGGAAAAGGTGATTTTTTAAGTGAATGGCTCGAGCTAATAGATGGTACCGCGTCCAAAGAGTGCTCGAAGGTCTCTTCAAATACTTCATCGGTATCATCAGTCTCTGTATAACCTTTAAGAATTCTTAATATTTCTTCAAGTTTAGTGTCTTGATAAGGTTGTACATCTGTGGCGTCCTTCGGACTTAGCGTCCCTTGGACATAGCCTTTCAGGTGTCCTTCAGGTGCTGATTTTAGACTCGATTCCAGTTTATTAATCAATATGTTAATTTCTTTATTTGTTTCATTCAGTCTAGATGTTATTGGTTTATTTTTTGCTTCTAAATCTATACTATTTTTAATATTTAAATTTCTTGCATTTTGAAATGTTTTTCTTAATTCATTTTGCATCTTTTCTATTTCAGCCAGTTTTTGTGGAGTTGTACCCATTATTTCATATGTGCTTTTAAATGATCTATTTCCAAAATTAAAACCCGTTTTCATATTAAGTGGTTTTAACATCTTATGGATACAATCTGTATTTGACAGTTCTGAATCTGAATTTAACAGTTTTAAATCTGAAGTTTTGATTAAAACTTTATTTCTTGAATTCAGGTCAAGTCCTTTGTCGAATGCTTCGCATTCAAGAACCGAAGTTTTGTTGAAGAACTGGAGGTTTGTCTCAAGAACCGAAGATTTGTCGAAGAACCGTAGGTTTGTCTCAAGGGCTTGACCTGACTTAAGAACCGAAGGTTTGTTTGATACATTACGTAAATTTCTTCCCATTTATAATAATGATAATAATTCATTATTTTTTTGAAAGAAATATTTATCATTTTTTGTTTTATCAATTCCCAAAAATCCATGTGGTTCTGACCAAGCTTTTTTACAGAACTTACAAAACTCTTCATAACTTAATTCAGAAGCCAATGCTTCATGTATTTTTCTGAGATTATCTCCAAACTCATTAAAAATAAACCATAGATTCGAATTTTTTCTAATTATAGGGTTTATTTTAGTGTATTTATGATATAATCCGAGAATACTATAATAATATTTTTATGCCTTCCTTCACAATAATATCTTATTATTTTACTTTGATCTTTCAACATTCCATCATCAAAAATTACTAAACTATTCGATGCACATTCTCCTACCGGTAAAATTTTTTCCCAATTACCCTCAAATAAATAATCAATATCATATTTATCTTTTTCCAACTCTTTCTCTAATCCTACATAAGTAGGTTGATCTATAGATGGACTATAAACATATAATTGCCTATATGGTAGCCATTTGTTTGCGACAAAGTTAGTAGATAAAAATGTTTTTCCACTACCCGATTCTCTTAAAATTATACCACGTACTACATCTGGAAAGAATCCACCACCTCTTTTATATTTACCTATAAAATTAAAATGTTTCATTTTTAGACGATGTTTGAACATTTATTAATAATAAATGGAAGAGTATTTTAAAAAACGAATGTATGTTTATCGAAAAAGTTATAAGTATTTTTTGAAATGTAAAATCGGTATATCACTTAGTAAAGCAATATTTTCGGCATCAAGTTTATCAGGTATTGCTGTTACACCATTATTTGCAATAAGTGCCATATCTGTTATAATAGAAATATTAGATAATGAATTCAAAACATCATTAAAATTAATGGATAGGCTTGAAGAATATAAATTATCATTTAATTTTTATTGTGAGTTATTACATTTATTTGAGGCTCAACAAATATCTGAAGAAGAAATTCATATACGTGAAAAAGATTTTATTAAAAATTTGAAATACTTTCCACGTGAAAAGTACTTAAAACAAATGAAGACAAATGGTTATTCTTCAATGAAATAAATGACCGTTAGTAAAAATGATATTATTGATGAATTACACAAATCAGCAAGGAGAAATTATCCAAGAAGATCTATTATTACATTAGGAGTCGATGATCGTTGGCAGGCTGATCTTGTTGAAATGGATTCGGGTAACTTAAAGGGAATATCCAAAATTAATAAGGGAAAATATTTATTAACAATTATTGATACTTTTTCCAAATTTGCTTGGGCAATTCCTGTTAAAAATAAAACTGGAGAAAGCGTATCTAAGGCAATGAGTATTTGTTTTAAAAACCTATCTCCACAGCATAAACCACCCAAAAATCTACAAACTGATAATGGGAAAGAATTTTATAATAAAGATTTTCAAAAACTCATAAAACAAAATGAAATTAATCATTATTCAACATATAGTGATAAAAAAGCTGCAATTGTTGAAAGATTTAATAGATCACTCAAAGAATTAATGTGGAAACAATTCAGTATACAAGGTAATTACAAGTGGGTTGATATGTTACCAAATTTGCTGAATATTTACAATAATAGAAAGCATAGAACTATAGGAATGACACCGTGTGAAGCATCTAAAAGGCTAAGTCCGAAGGATGCGTCCTTTGGACTTAAAACTAGTGAACTGCCTGAGAAGGCGTCTGAAAGACTAAGTCCGAAGAATGCGCCTGAAAGACACCTGAAGACGCGATTCAAAGTTGGTGATTATGTAATGTGTTGGTGATTAATAAATTAAAGCATATGTTTGAAAAAGGATATACGCCTAATTGGTCAATTGAAATATTTGTAATAGATAATGTTTTTAAAAACATACCTCCATATTATCATATTAAAGATATGAAAGGTGAAGAGATTAAAGGAACTTTTTATGAACAAAAACTACAAAAAACTAAAATTCCATCTAACATCTATTTAGTTGAAAAAATATTAAAAAGAAAAGGAAATAAAGTTTATGTTAAATGGCTAGGCTTTGATAATACACATAACCAATGGATAAATAAGAAGGATCTAATCACTTTTTAAGCAGACTTAATAAAAAGTTTCACATAATAAATGGGAAGAAAATGTTCCACGTGTCAAATCAATAAACCACATTCTGATTTTGTTAAAGCAAAAAAATTAAAATATGGAATCAGTTACACGTGCTATGAATGTAAGAAACTTCGAAATGAAAAAATTGCTTGTGATGTATGTTTAAAAGAAGTTCCAAAACGATGCATGACTAGACATTTTAAACTAGAATGACATATAAAATTAGAGAAATTTATTAATAAAAAATTACGAGAAAATGATGAATTACATTCACAACTTTCACAAATTTAAAACTCTGAAAAAAAAATATATTGATAAAAATTTTTCCCATAATAAATGGGCTCATTATTCGAACAGTTTCCTTTTCATGAAAATATTTTTTCTCAACCGAGAAAAAGGAAAGATGGAATTATAAATAAATCAAAAGACTTCAAAGAATTACCGAACAATTATTGCGATGAAGAAGAAAAAGAAGTAAAAGTTGTTAGAGCTAAAGATATGTGGAATAACATGCTTGTTGATTATACATTCTACTCAGATATAAATAGTTATGATTTAAGTATATTTCTTGAAAGAACTAAATCATACGTAGAAGATAAAATACGAACTGGATTTAGAAAACATACATCTGTAACAGTAAAATTAGTTGCAATGGTGCAATATCATTGGATTTATATGGTAACGTAATTGACTTACATACACATTATTTTCATAGTAATGTTGAGCATATTTTATCTGAGGATATAATATCTGATATAATAGAAATTATACATAATAACATTTTAAATAAATTTGCTAGCTTTAATGCAAAAAACACCAAGTTTGTGTTTGATAGAGTTATTCAACTTGATTTACAGTCCGATAAATATACCCCTCTTCGAGGTGGAACTTATGTTAAATTACCCAATTATATTATAGCAAAAAAATGCTGCGTTAATGTTAACAATAGAAAAACTAATAAATTTAAATGGGAGAAGCAAGAAAATCTTAGATGCTTTGAGTATGCAATAGAAAGTATACTTAATCCTGCTGATGATCATGTATACAGACCTTACGAACATGATATATCAAAGTATGAAATTTTAAATATGAATTATCCTGTACAAATTATAAAAGAAAATACGAAAAAATATGAAGATTTTTTAAATATAGCTATAAATGTTTATCGAGTGGATGAGAATAATGATAAGTTTTCTATTGGTCAAGCTATTGTAAGTGATAATTATAAAGATAGAAAATGTATAAATCTTTTAATATACAAAAAGCACGTAGTTGGAATTAAAAATATGAGTGCTTTATTAAGAGTGAAGCGAGGGGGGGATTTAAGGCGGGAGGAGGCACGAACCAAGCATCCATCTCTTCCGTGGCAGCGGCACTGTCGTGTCTGTGTAGGACGTTTACACACTTCCTCAGCCCGACAAATAATTGTTAGAAAACAACATTTGCGGGTCTGAAAAAATATGCGAGGTACGAGTGGCTGAATCGGGAATCGAACCCGAATCTTTCGCTTTCCGGGCAACTGCTTTTACCACTGAGCTATTCAGACCTCACACCTTACGCCACTTTAACACAGTACATACGACTCCAGAGCGATGTTGGAATCTCGCTCCATGGATGCAGTGCCGATTGCCACGGAGAGACGAAATCCCCAGCACGTCTCCAGAGCGGTCCAATCATATCAAACGATTGAAAATTGGCGCCCGTAGCCGCTCAGCGATGAGTCTTGACTCGTCACCAGTATGAATGGAAGCCTCCTCGAGTAGTCCATCCTAAACCACTACGCCTAAGCAGCCCCCTCTTCTGCTCCCAATTAATAATACGATCTTCCACCGTCGTGATCACCACTACGTGGTGGATCTAGTGGACAGATTACTAGCACTTACGCTGGCACAGATGTACACCGCAGATTGAAGCGAGGGGGGGATTTAAGGCGGGAGGAGGCACGAACCAAATAACAAAACCAATTAACAAATAACAAAACAACACAGAAAGCGATACATATGTGAAAAATGCAATGATTCGTTTGAGAAAGAAGAAAAGTATAATGATCATGTTGCTCTATGTATATATGAAAAGCAAAAAATAACAATGCCCACTAAATTAAATAGACAATATTTTTCCATAGGTACAGAGCAATATCATCTATATACAATTAGTTCCGATTTTGAAGCAAAATTACAAAAATCAATTATGAAAAATGTCATTCATGAACATAAGCCGAAAAGTTTCTGCTTTGATACAATAGACGAAACACAATTAATAAATAATGGGAGAATTGAACAGTTAATGAATGAATTTAACAACTTTATCGTTAAATATGCAAGAAGATATTATGAACTTAGAAAAGTAAAAAAACCAATAGCAATGACAAAAGAAAATATTGACAATTTCAGGAAAGCTAAAAAATGCCATATTTGCAATGGTGAATTTAATGAAAAATTAATAAAAGTAAGAGATCACGATCACTATACAGGGCGTTATCGTGGGGCAGCTCATGACAGCCGCAACTTGAAACTAAAATTACCAAATTTTGTACCAATATTGTTCCATAATTTGAAATATGATTCTAAATTATTTCTAAGATGGATTTTGAAACTAGGAGCTAAATACGAAAATGGGAAGAAAAGTAAGAAAGCTCTAAATATAATGCACACACAAAAGAAAATTATGTTACAATTTCTATAAAAAACGTACTTGTTGATCAATATGAACAACAGTATGACATATCAATATGTAAAGAATGCAATAAAAAATATAAAAATGAAATTATTGAAACCTGTAAAGAATGCAATTCGAAAACCAACATTAAAAAGGAAGGAGATATTAATAATATACATATGGAGGTGAGATTTATTGATACATTTAGATTTATGAACAAAAGTCTAGATTCATTAGTTAAAAACTCACTTGACGTAAACGATTGTCTTTGTTTACGGTGTAAATCTATTCAAGAAATAACAAATATGAAGTTACTTCCTATAAACGAACATGATGTACTTAAAATGATTGCGAGATGCAAAAGATGTAATGGCGGGGTATTTAAGCCAATTGATTATTCTAAATTTAAAACTATGTTAAAAAGATTTAAAAAAGAAGATTTACATTTAGTTCTACAAAAGGGAATTTATATGTATGAATGGATAGACTCTTATGCTAAAATGTATGAGTTATATTTACCAAATACAAAAAAAAAGAATGGTATTCAACTTTAAATGATGAAAATGTGAGCCCTTCTAAACTTAAATTTGCGCATAAAGTATATAGATATTTTAAATGCAAAAATGTAAAAGAATATCATAATTTATACTTCAAATTAGATACTGTTTTATTACATGATGTTTTTAACAACTTTAGAGAAAAATGTTATAAGGAATATAGGCTTGACCCGGTATATTATATATCTGCTCCACAATTTGCTAATGATATTTCATTAAAATACACTGAACAAACATTAGAATTATTATTAGATAGGGAAATGTATGAAATATATGAAGCTGGAATAAGAGGTGGAATATCTATGATTCTACATAGATATGCATTAGCTAATAATTGTTACTTTTATGATAATAAAATTAGAAAGACTGTAAAACTATTCAAAGAAAAAGCGATAGAAAAAGGTATATATAACAGTAAAAAACATGTTAGCTATATTTTTACTTGGATGCTAATAATCTATAGGGGTATGCGCTTAGTCAACCTCTTCCTATAGGTCAGTTTAAATATGAAGATGTAAATGATTTCACTCTTGAGACAATTAAGAACTTGCCCTATGACGGAGAATATGGTTATACATTTCTCGTTGATTTGGATATCCCATTGGAATTACATGATAAATTTAAAAATTATCCAATGTTGCCCGAACATTATGTGCCTAGTTATGATGAATTATCTAAATATCAAAAAGAATTGATATCTAAAGATATAGGTAAAATACCAACTAGCATTAAACTTATGTGCACGTTAAAATCAAAGAATAATTATTTAATTTGTAACGGCGGGGCCGTTACTACGGACTACTGTATAAATATACACATATAGAGGCACGCACGCATTGCTTATTCCGCCCAACCTTACCTATCCCGCTGCCGCCATCTTGCGTGCCACACGCATGCGTTCTCACTCTCGAGATGCGCTATCTCGCTCAGCATGCGCTCTCGCTCACCGGCACGCTCTATCTCTCTCGCGGGGTCCCCACGCGGTACCGACTCCCATCGCCGGGCCGACGGCGCGCAGTGGGGGATGCAGTGCTCGACGTGACACTCGAGCCTGCCGGCAATACCTAGCCGCCTAACCTGACCATAGAGTATAAGTGCATGTACCGACCGCGCTGTAAATATAGTCGCATGATAGAGATAAGTCCGCTAGTTCTAATCATCGTAGTAATAGACCTGCTAGTCGTAAGCCTATTAGTACTAAGTCCGTTAGTTCTAACCGCGCCGTAAGATGCATGTAAATAAAACCGGGAACGATTGCACGCCGCACCTGTCTTGTGCTTCTCGCCGCTTTGCGCCCACCGCTTTGCGTCTCCGCTTTGCGTTCCGCATCCTGCTACCAGCGACACCGCCAGACCCTGCACGCTGTATCTATCTTTCTCTCACTAAATAAAGTATCTTTTCTACCTATACTGTGTCTCGTAAGCTTGAGTCTCCCCTCCTCTCGAACCCGGACACCGACGAGCCGATCCGAGCGTCGAGCGAGGTGACCGCGTTACAAATTGATTACCGAATGTTGCAAGAACGTCTTAATCAAGGAATAATCTTAAAAGATATAAAAAAAGTAATATCATTTAGACAAAAAGCATGGCTGAAGTCTTACATTGACTTAAATACAAAACTTAGACAAGAAGCTAAAAATGATTTTGAAAAGGACTTTTTGGTAAAAGTGCATAATAACGCACCCAGCTCCAATGACCTTGACCTTGGGTATGTTGTCAAGGTCATGACCCTGAGTAACCTCCAAAAGGTTTTAGCCGTCGCTCGTTTTTTATTAAAAAGTTATTAACAAAAAAGTTTGAAAAATATAGCAGTTATTTTGAGTATTGAAAGGCATAAATGACTAATATATATGTGGAAAAAGTATATGTATAAACGATTTCCCGCTTTTTCCCCCATAGGGGGGGGGGGGGCGGAACCCACTGCGTCCATGCATACACTTTTCCACCCACACAAGAATTGTAGATCTCGCTTCGCGTTGTAAAGTATATACGTGGACGCAGTGGGTTTCGCCCCCACCCCCCTACGGGGGGACTCCACCTCCGGAAGATATAATCTAACCCAAAACTATTTCTGATTTAAAACTAGACCTTGCTTCGTGCAGAAAGTTGCAAATTCATGTGAAATCATATAATTATAAATTTTGTTTAAGTAGTCAAAACTTTTTACTAACCTAGTGACAGGAAAGGTCAATGACCTTGACTTTCTTAGAGGTCAAGGTCAACATCAAGGTCAACCGGAAGTCATATAGGATAGGGTGTGTAAAGGTAAACATTTACCCATTTACGTTTTATTTAATAAACTTTTTTTGTTAATAACTTTTTAATAAACAACGAGCGACGCTTAAAACATTTTGGAGGATGCTCAGGACAGTGACCTTGACAACATATGTCAAGGTCAAGGTCATTGGGGCTGCGTCCGTTATTATGCACTTTTACCGACTTTTTTAAACTCATGAATAATTCAGTACATGGAAAGCAAATGGAAAACGTGAGAAACAGATGTCAAGTGGACTTGTTTTATTCATATAAAAATTTTGCAAGGTGTAAAAATTATGAAGATAGACAAATAATAGATGATGATAAAGCGCTTGTGTATCGGAAAAAGAAAGAAATAACATTAAATAAATCTATATATGGCGGGTTTGTTGTTTTAAAATTATCAAAGTTATTGATGTATAAGTTTTATTATAATTTTTTGAAGAAAAAATATGGTGAAAAAACTAAATTGTTAGGAACTGATACTGATTCATTTATTATTTATGTGGAAACAGATGATCTTTACATGGATATAAAAAACAATACATTATTTTGATACGAGTGATCATAAAATCGATTGGATGCCACAAGTAAATAAAAAAGTAATCGGTTTATTCAAAGATGAATATCTTGGGATACCCCTAAGAGAATGGGTTGGATTAAGATCTAAAATGTATGCTTTTAGATACGATGAAACTGAATCAAAGTTTTGTAAAAATACTAACAAGTTTATAACAAAAATAAAAGAGAAAAAGATATGTAAAGGAATAAAAAGATCAAATATAAAAAAAATGAAATTTGATATGTACAAAAACTGTTTGTTAGAAGGTAAAAACACAAACTGTATACAATATTACATCAAAAGAGTTGAAACTTTACACTGTTAAAACAAATAAAATAGCATTATCACCATACGATGATAAAGTATATTTAAATAATAATATAGAAACATCTCCTTTTGGTTATAAATACCTCATGTGGAGGGATCGATATTTGGATTTATTGCAAATAAATTACTTGCTTATATCAAACTTACTTTCGAAGGAGAGGACCTGAACTTAAAAAATGTGAGCATAATGATTGACTTACATGAAAAAGAATGTTTCCAGTATGGAAAAAATATTAATTGAAAGAAAAAAAAGAACATCTTAAGCAGGTTTACAAGTGAATTAACATCAGTGAACAGTGACCTGCTAGGACATTGCCGAAGGGAACAAAAACCTCTGTGATGAAAATCACTTGACAGTATGTGCTCGCCAGCGCTGGTTTTTTTTTTTTTTATTTTGAGTACATACCGTCAGGTGATTTTCCTCACAGAGGTTTTGGTAATCTTGGTAAATTTCTTAATTCAGGTCAAGCCCTTTCTTTTTAGGAAGGAAGGCCTCTGAGGTATGTAATCTTGTTTCTCTAACCCATTTCTGCATAGAGAATATAAACTACATAGCTCCTATTCCTATTCCTATTCCTGACGCCAGGACACACACACAACGCCGCTCAGTTTTTTATACATGTCATATTATTTACCAAGCCGGCCGCTCTTGGCAAATAAAATCTTGGATTGCTTGGATTCGAACCGAATCTAGTAATCTCAGGATTACTAGACATGTGTTATCTCCCTGAGTCATACGAAGATAACAGTTAAACATGACTAATTACTGAGTGACATATGATCCGAGCGCTTCGACGCTTAGTCTTTCAGACGCGCCAGAAAGGCACCCGAAAGGCTTAGTCCATAGGACGCTCAGTCCGTAGGACGCTAAGTCCAAAGGACGCTAATCGTTCATTTCATTAATAAATCTAAAATTTGTGGGGAAAACAAAAGTTGTATTAGTCGATTTTAAATTCTCGTGTTTTGACCTGTTTTTAGTGATTTTGATTTTTTTTTAATTTGTGTTTATTTATCTTTTGTGGTACCCGATTTTTTAATTAATATTTTTTTCATACTGGAAATGTTGTATTATAATTGGTCTTGATTCAGAGTTTAACACTTTTGGAATTTAGGATTTCTGTCAATATTTGAAAGGTTTTTTCCAATATTTTGTTAGTTTCTTTCAATATTTTAAAAGTTCTTCCTTTTAATTCAGGTCAAGCCCTTGGTTGTTTTTTGTAATTTTGTTGCTTTTATGAATGATTTTATAGGTGATTTTGATGATTTTGATGGAGGAAAAAAATCTGGCCCAGATTGTATGCTTTTATATACTACTACCAACATTGTGCGCAGAATCGTGTAAGCGCGATGATATTCGAAAAGGTATGGAGAGAGAATAATCTAAAGGCGAACACTTCGAGTACCGCTAACAACGATGATGGACGCGCCGATCTTCGTCGATCTTCAAGGTTTCGTAGTCAACGAGAGATTCGTCGCGAAAGAAGTAGCCATGTTAAGAAATGGCGCGGAATTGACGCATCACATCTTTCGCCTACCGATGTCTTGGGATCTGCTAATGAGAGCGGAAAAATCGCGAGCGTATTGGTTGACGTCTAACCATCATCAACTAAAAGTGGAACGACAGACACGTGAATTACGGGTCGATGAAAAGACTCGTTCGGGACACCGTGTGCCGAGGATCTAGCCCTGATTCGACGGTGCAGATCTACGTCAAAGGTCACGAGAAGAAGAAGTGGCTGATCGAGATCTTAGGAAACGTCGCCGACGATCGCGACGTAGCCGTCTCCGTCGAGACTATCGACGCCGATTATGAGGACATCGAATGTCTGGAGACTCTAAACGCTTCGCGGGCCTTTGCTGCTGATATCACGCGAAGAATTGTGCGTTGGAGAACGATTGCAAACTGCACGATTGGTGGTTCGAGCGACGCGATCATTTGCGCGAAATGTGCGATTGATTCTATATTATATTACTTTATATTATATTACTTTATATCTATGTAAAACATCTTATATCTACTCGTTTGTATTATAAATTATATTGAATTATTGTATATTATGCATCATCGTATATTATATAACGTATCGAGTCAATTATATAATCTATAAATTTAATTATATTTTAAGCTTTATATAATGTATCGAATCTATTATATAATGTATCAAGTCAATTATATAATCTATAAATTTAATTATATTTTAAGCTTTATATAATGTATCGAATCAATTCTATAAGCTATAAATTTAATTATATAGTTTAAGCTTTATATATTTTAAGCTTTATATATAATGTATCGAGTCAATTATATAATCTATAAATTTAATCATTTATTTTAACCTTTAATGAATATATTCGTCATACTATCGCAAAATACACGCTATACGAATGAACCGCGTTTTTCCTTTATTGCGGCCGCGTATCCTTTCCCGCGATAATATTAGGTGTACAAATAAGTTTCCGCCGTTTGACAAAAGTTGGCGCCACCAGTAAGTTATGGTTAAAATTGTCAGATGTAAAACGTCCTTATCGTAAGATTGGACATCAGTCAATAACATAATCTTAAAATATTAGTGATTTTTTATCAGTATAATATATTCTTTTGTGTGCGAAAATGTCGAGTTTTGAGCCGAATAAGCGTCATTTGCGGGAACTTTTGATTTACTTCTTCAATTTGAAGAAATCTGCAGCTGAGGCGTATCGATTGCTTGTAGAAGCATATGGTGAGGCTGCCTTAAGTGAGAGAAGTTGTCGTGAGTGGTTTCAAAAGTTTCAGAACGGTGAATTTGACATCGAAGACAAAGAACGTAGCCGAAAGTGTATGAAGACGCGGAATTGGAAGCATTATTGGATCAAGATTCGTGCCAAACGCAAGAAGAACTTGCACTTACATTGGGAGTGACTCAACAAGCAATTTCACATCGGTTGAAATCATTGGGATTGATTCAAAAACAAGGAAATTGGGTTCCATATGAACTGACGCCGAGAAACGTTGAACGCCGATTGTTCACATTTGAAATGCTGCTTGCCAGGCATAAACGAAAGGGTTTTCTGCACCGTATAGTCACTGGTGATGAAAAATGGATCCACTATGATAATCCAAAAAGGAAGAAATCATGGGGACCATCTGGCCATGCTTCAACATCTACAGCTAAGCCAAATATTCATGGAAAAAACTCTTGTTATGCATTTAGTGGGATCAGCTTGGTGTCGTGTATTATGAGTTGCTCAAACCGAACGAAACCATTACTGGGGCTGCCTACCGAACACAATTGATGAGATTGAGTCGAGCACTCAAGGAAAAGCGCACCCACTACTCCAGACACAAGGTTATTCTCCTGCATGATAATGCTCGTCCACATGTTGCGGCACCGGTCAAAACCTATTTGGAAACACTCAATTGGGAAGTTTTACTCCACCACCATGTCTGGTATTCACCAGACATTGCTCCTTCTGATTTCCACATGTTTAGATCGATGGCGCATGGCCTGTCTGAGCAACACTTCACATCATATGAAGATACCAAAAATTGGGTCGATTCGTGGATAGCCTCAAAAGATGAAGCATTCTTCCGCCGCGGTATCCGTATGCTGCCAGAAAGATGGGAAGAAGTAGTGGCAAGCGATGGACAATACTTCAAATAAAACATTAGGTTCCATTCTTTTACAATAAATGCCCAATTTTTGATAAAAAACGGCGGAAACTTATTTGTACACCTAATATTATTTTTGGTAAAAGTTTCGAAGATATGCTTGATCGTTTAAGACAAGTCTTCTTGCGATTACGCTCGGCTAATTTAAAGTTAAATCCAAAGAAATGTTCTTTTTTAAGCGGGAGATTAAATATTTAGGACATGTAGTTTCTCAGCAAGGTGTTACAACAGACCCTGACGAAATTTCCACTGTTAGGCATTGGCCAGTTCCTCGTACTAAGAAGCAGGTTCGTAGCTTCTTAGGTTTCTGTTCTTATTATAGGAAATTCGTGAAGGGATTTTTGTTAATAGCGAAGCCATTGTTTTCATTAACTGAAAATTTGGCAAAATTTGTGTGGACTGAATAGTGCGAGTCAGCTTTTGAGGAATTAAATAAACGTTTAGTGTCTTCTCCTTTTTATCTTTTCCGAAGGATAGGGGTCTATTTATTCTTGATATTGATGCATCTAATCATGGAATCGGTGCAGTGCTATCTCAGATTCAGAATGGGGCAGAAAAGGTAATAGCTTATTACAGTGTGTTGAATAAATCTGAGATGAATTATTGTGTTACGCGTCGGGCAGAAAAGGTAATAGCTTATTACAGTGTGTTGAATAAATCTGAGAGGAATTATTGTGTTACGCGTCGGGAGTTATTAGCTGTTATAGATTCATTGAAATCGTTTCATCGTTATTTATACGGATGTAAATTCGTAGTTAGAACCAATCATGTTTCTTTACGCTGGTTAATGTCATTCAGAAATTTGGAAGGACAAATGGCGCGTTGGTTAGAACGGATTCAACAATATAATTTTGAAATTGTTCATCGGAAAGGAAAACTTCACGAAAACGCTGATGGTTTATCGAGGCGTCATTGTGAAAAGACCAGTTGCAATTATTGCAATAAAATAGATTCTAAGAAAGAAGAATTAGTTGGAAGGATGATTTTTGGGTAAGATAATCATGGAAATTGGAGAAAAGATCAATTAGAGGATCCGGCGATTTTAAAGATTCTTCATGGAAGGGAGAAGGGTCAGCGTCCTTCTTGGCAGGAAATCATTTCGGAAAATTGTTCCGCAAAAACTTATTAGTCACAATGGGATTCTCTGGAGCTGAAAAATGGTGTTTTGTTTAGGAAATGGGAATCCCCAAATTTGCAAACTTGTGTTTTTCAGATGATAGTTCCACAAAAAAGGATTAAGGAAGTTTTAGAGGAAGCTCACGATTCTCCTTCAGGAGATCATTTTGGAGTAAACAAGACTTTAGGGAAAATTCGGAAGATTTTACTGGACCATTTGTAAACAGGATGTTGAAGATTGGTGTAGATCTTGCAAAATATGCATAGCTAAGAAGGGTCCTTCTGATAAGGGGAGATCTGAGATGCGAATTTATAATCCCGGAATTCCATTTGAAAGAGTGCAAATCGATATTTTAGGTCCATTTCCAACATCTTTGTTAGGAAATAAATATTTGTTGGTTATTTCGGATTGTTTTTCTAAATGGGTAGAAGCGTTTCCATTGAAAAATGTTAGGGCAAAAACTATTGCAGAAATTTTTGTGGATCAGGTAATTTCAAGATATGGTGTACCTTTTGAAGTACATAGAGATCAGGGAAGGAATTTCGATTCACGGATATTTCGAGAATTATCACATTTCTTAGGAATTAAGGAAACAAGAACAACCCCATTTAATCCCCAATCTAATGGTTTAGTCGGACGGCAACATCAGACAATAATAAATTATTTAGCAAAGTTTGTTTCAGATAATCAACGGGATTGGGATAGATGGATAGGAATAAGTCTGTTGGCGTATAGGTTTGCTAGACATGAGACTACGGGGATTTCTCCTACTGAGTTGTGTTTTGGTCGAGATTTGAAATTACCTTTGGATCTTTTTCGTGGTAGTCTTCCGGGGAATAAAGGAAATTTATCAGAAGAGAGTTATGTTTCAAAATTGAGAGGAAAATTGGACAAGGTTCATAATGAGGTTAGGCAACGTTTAAATATGAAGTCTTTAAGGGCAAAGGCTTTTTATGATTGTAGAGCTCGTCAGATATATTTTGAACCTGGACAGAAGGTTTGGTTGTACAATCCCCGAAGAATCGTAGGAAGAACTCCCAAATTACAAAGTAATTGGGAAGGACCTTATGAGGTAGTTAAAAGATTAAACCACGTTGTATATTGCATTCGGAAATCCAAGAAGCATAGAAATAAAATAATTCATTCGGATAGGCTAGCCTCTCATCGTGAGAGACATATTGTTCAAAATTCAAACGGTCGTCGCCGTTAAATAAAAATAATAAGAGCCTAACTCAAAACACGACCGAGCGAGAATAAATAACACCACGTTCAGCTGATCGGTGCGTGCTTGTTTGCTTCATAACACATGAAAAACTGTGACAAACAGCAAGTTTTGAAGGTTCGACATCGAAAAACTTTATTATTTCCATCGGCAGAGCGCGAGCTTTCGCGCAGTGTAGCCACATTGCCCACGCTAGCAACACGCAACCGTAGTGGAGGGGATACGCACACAAGCGAAAACCGTGTACATACAGAGCGTTCTGCGCATTACATGTACACGGTTTTCGCTTGTGTGCGTATCCCCTCCACTACGATTGCGTGTTGCTAGCGTGGGCAATCTGGCTACACTGCTCCGCGGTCGACCGATATAGTCTGTCTACGACAAAGATTCGATCCGGTCGACATTCATCGATCTCGATCAATTCGCTTTCTTTATTCTCGCTCGTGTCGGAATTACCGTAGCTTACTCGTCTCAAAATCGTCCGAATTGTCTCGCATCCGATCGCGTTCATATTCTCGCGGCGGTCAATTCGGTAATATCTCAAATCGTATTCTTTAATTCTTTTGTGCTGAGATATTGTGAACGTTAATTGTTTGGAGTCCGAGAGTCGACGCTCGTTACCCGTATCGCAAATGTCCTCTGCCTCGCGTTAAATTCCATCCGGCGTCCGCGTGCAAGATTTCCGTCCTCGCGAGAGTTTCTAGCAAGAAGCTCTTCAAGATTCCCGAAACGCGGAAAAGGGCAGTATTTAACAGGACATTGTGAAGATTTTCGTCGGAGTCGCGGAATACGTGCCGTCGCTCGCTCCTATTGTTCTCAAATAAACGAATATTTAAAACAATCTGCACTCGAGTGTTCTCTCAAACTATCCTTAACCTCCAGCGGATCTTCGGATTCGCGCTACACACAGTTTCTTGCTCATCTCTGAGCGATTCTGAAAGATTCGGGCGATCTCGTCGAGGTCGACTCCCGAACATACTGGTCCTTCGAGCCGGATAGAAGCGTGTGTGGAGGATAAGTTCGCGAGTGAGTGATATTCTGATACATCCACGATGTCGGAGTACTTTGTACCTCAACAGCAGCTGCAGCGGTCGATCGAGCGCTAGTGGGTTCCGCCCCCCCTCTACGGGGAGCTCCACTTCCGGAAGATATAACCTAACCCAAACCTATGTCCCAGGAGTGAATTATTACTAATACTACTTATTTTGACTTAGAATAACAAAAAGAATACACAGTTTCAGTGTGGACGTCACGTTGCGGGACACCCTATATATATATATATATATATATATATATATATATATATATATATATATATATGTATATATATGTATATATATGTATATTCTAAATGCACGGCGAAAATTCTCAAAATTAAAAGTTTTTCTTCAATATTTTATATTTCATTGATATAAAATATTGAAGAAAAACTTTTATTTATAGAAAAGTATTGTCTTACTATTATATTTGGGCATTCTTATATATGGACGCTCCTGAGACAAAACGTCGCACTCCTTAGTTACGCGTATCTGGCGACTTGTCGCTAACGCACGAGCGGTGAGTGGGGGGCAATAGGCGTGAGCCACTGAATCGGCCCGAAAAGGGCAACTATCTCCGAGCACTGCTCTAGGTAATACTGTCGATAACGTAATTATAAAGCATTGGTAATATACCGATAGTTTTAGTTACAATTAGATGGGGGCGCTAACCCGTCGGAGTTCGCCCGTCGCTCCGGCATCCTCTTAAGAGGATGCCGGACCGTCCTGTTTTACCGACTATAATAATTATATATTTGCTTAATATAAAAGTTTTGCAGTTTGTATGTACAAAATAAGATAGGTTCCCACTCGGAAATGCATGAAAGAATATAAGTGAACGTTCAAAAATGTATTTAGAAGCATAATAAAAAACATTTCGGTGTGCAAAATTTTGCACAAATAAAACAGGACGGTCCGGCATCCTCTTAAGGGGATCCCAAAAGGTCTGTTTTACCGATAAAAACGTTATTATGCAAAATATTTTTATTGATTATTGATATCAAAAAATCCTTTTCCACAATTAAAGTATACATAATAACGGAGTGCGGAGTTTAACATTTCCTATGAAAAGTGAAAAAAAATTATAAAATTACAATTTTGTTATCGGCCCGTGCTGTCAACATTTACTTAATATAAAAGATTTGTAATCTGCACGTGCCTAATCAGTAAACCCCGCACTCGGCATTTCATCAAAGAGTATAAGTGAATTTAGAGAAGTGAGTTTAAAAGCTTTATAAAAAAGATTTTGCAAAATAAAATTTTCGTGCATATGTGTGTGTGCGAGATGGAGGCTGAAGAATAAAACAGAGCAGTGGATTAGTTACGTGATATCGCGATAGACAGAGCTGCAATCGTACATGACAAAGACAGACATAATCGCACTATCTTTGTCTCTTTCATGTGTGTGAGAGTAATATACATGTACGCACTAACATTATTGCAGTATTTTTTTTCTTTCGATCATACGCTCTGTCTCTTTCTAATAATTCGCTCGTTATGTACTACGTATCGCTTAGCTTCATGCTCCTCGCATATTCACTTACGCGTTCACTCGCGCTTTTCTCTCTCTCTCTCTCACTCTCTCTCTCTCTCGCTCTCTCTCCCTCTCTCTGCTCGTTCATTATTGTATTCTTTTATTCCCATTATTATATTCTTTTATTTGCTCAACTTTTATTCTTTCTATTCTCGTCTCCCTACATAAAAATAAATAAATTATGTATTTACTTTTATTTTCTACAGCATAAATGAGATATACAATACAAGTTATTTTCTTCTTATATTTCACTATAGTTAATACAGTACATAATTACGTTTCACTATAGTTAAATACAACACATGCACATACAAAAATACACACGCACACATACATAATACTTTTTTTATTTATAAAATATACAATATTTTATTTATGCTTTATAAAATAAAGATGAATAAATTAATTTATTATCATGTAGGAAAACAAGAATAGAAAGAATAAAAATCGAACAAATAAAAAATTATAATAATGGGAATAAAAGAATACAATAAAGAACAAGCAGAGAAAGAGAGAGAGAGAGAGAGAGAACGAATGAGGAGCAAGCGAGATAGTTAACATGAAAGACTTCCGAAGTCTCGCTCGCGAGGCTCGCTTTATCTGTAATCTCTCGCGTTATATATCGTTACCGTAAAATTTTTGATTTTGCGCTTATTGATCCGAAAATAATTACAATGAATTAATGATACTTTACCAATTAAAATGATACTAAACATTAAAATGATACCAAACAGAAATCGGATAATTTTTAATCAATTATGTAATTAAAATTATGATTACTTATTTCATTAAAAATAATCCGATTTATGTCATATTTAGTGTCATTTTAATCGCAAAAATGTATTTAATCCATTACAATTATTTTCAGAAATATAAAATGCGAAATATATAACTTTTATTTTCTATAGTAAGGTGACATATACATGTCAAAGATTACAGATAAAGGGAGTCTGGCGAGCGAGACTTCGGAACTCTTTGATGTTTGTCATCTCGCTTGCTCCTTCATTCTTTCTTGCTCTCGCTTTTGTCGATTCTTCAGCATCGGGGATCTTTCCTTGTTCGGGAGTCGACCTCGACGAGATCGCCCGAAACTGAGAGAAACGCTCAGAGATGAGCGAGAAGCGATGTGTACGCGAATCCGTAGATCCGCTGGAGGATAAGGAGATGTTCAGAAAATACTCGAGTGTAGATTGTTTTCAATATTCGTTTTATTTAGAATACTAGGAGCGAGCGACGGCACGTATTCCGCGAATCCGACGGAAATCTTCAAAATGTCCTGTTAATGACTGCCCTTTTTCGCGGTTCGGAAATCTTGATTAAGAGCTTCTTGCTAGAAACTCTCGCGAGAACGGAAATATTGACCGCGAACGCTGGATGGAATTTAACGCGGGGCAAAGGACATTCGCGATGCGGATAACGAGCGTCGACTCTCGAACTCCAAACAATTAACTTTCACAATATCTGAGCACTAAATAATGAAAGAACACGAATTGAGATGTGACCAAATTGCTCGCCGTGAGAATATGAGTGTGATATTATGCGAGACAATTCGGACCGAATTTGAGACGAGTAAGCCTACTGCGTACGCGACACGAGCGAGAATAAGCGAAATGCAAATGCGAAAAGTCGATGAATTTCGACCGGCTCGAATCGTTGTCGTAGGCAGACTAAATCGACCGACCGCGGAAACTCGCGCTCTGCCGATGTGAATAACAAGTTTTTTCAGTATCGAACGTTCTCGAACCAGGTGTTTGTCACGGTTTTTCACTATAGAATAACGCGATCATGCACCGAGCGGGTGATCGCGACGCTTTTTGCTTTCGCTCGTGTTTTGGTTTCTGAGGCAATCGTTTGAATATAACGGCAAAATTTATAAACGAAATTTTAATGTTTCAATTTTGAACATTCCTCATGTACAAAATATAAACATTTTATAAAATAAAAACTGAAACTTACATTTCGGATGTTATTAGTATGAATATAACTATAATGGATTAATGAGATTCTTGCGATAAAAATGATACTAAACAAGACATAAATCGTATAATTTTTAATGAAATAAGTAATCATAATTACATAATACATAATTGATTAAAAATAATCCAATTTATGTCATGTTTGGTATCATTTTAATCGCGAGAATCTCATTAATCCATTATATTTATATTCATACTAATAAAATCCAAAATGTAAGTTTCAGTTTTTATTTTATAAAATGTTTATATTTTGTACATAAGGAAAGATGCTGAAGAATTGACAAAAGCGAGTGCAAGAAAGAATGAAGGAGCAAGCGAGATGACATCAAAGAGTTCCGAAGTCTCGCTCGCCAAGCTCCCTTTATCTGTAATTTTTGACATGTATATGTCACCTTACTATAGAAAATAAAAGTTACAATCTTGCATTTTATATATCTGAAAATAATTGTAATGGATTAATTACATTTTTGCGATTAAAATGATACTAAATATGACATAAATCGGATTATTTTTAATGAAATAAGTAATCATAATTTTAATTACATAATTGATTAAAAATTATCCAATTTCGTGTTTGGTATCATTTTAATTGGTAAAATATCATTAATTCATTGTAATTATTTTCGGATCAATAAGCGCGAAAAACAAAAATTTTACGGTAACGATATATAACGCGAGAGATTATAGATAAAGCGAACCTCGTGAGCGAGACTTCGGAAGTCTTTCATGTTAGCTATCTCGCTTGCTCCTCATTCGTTCTCTCTCTCTCTCTCTCTCTCTCTCTCTCTCTCTCTCTCTCTTTCTCTGTTTGTTCTTTATTGTATTCTTTTATTCCCATTATTATAATCTTTTATTTGTTCGACTTTTATTCTTTCTATTCTTGTTTTCCTACATGATAATAAATTAATTTATTCATCTTTATTTTATAAAGCATGAATAAGATATTATATATTTTATAAATAAAAAAAGTATTATGTATGTGTGCGTGTAAGTGTGTATTTTTGTATGTGCATGTGTTGTATTTAACTATAGTGAAACGTAATTATGTATTGTATTAACTATATATAGTGAAATAAAAAAAGAAAATAACTTGTGTTGTATATCTCATTTATGCTATATGAAATAAAAATAAATAAATTTATTTATTTACGTGTAGAGAGATAAGAATAAAATAGAAGAATAAATGTTGAACAAATACAAAAATATAATAATGAGAATGAAAGAATAATGAATAAACAAAAAAAAGAGGAAGAGAGAAAGAGAGAGAAAGAGAGAGAAGCGCGAGTAAACGCGTAAGCGAATATGCTAGAAGAATAAAGCTAAGCGATATGCAGTACGTAGTAAGCGAGCGATTAGAAAGAGAGATACAGAGAGAAACAGAGTAAGCGTATGATCGAGAGAAAGAAGATATCAGAAATTGCGATGATGTTAGTGCGTACATGTATATTACTCTCTCACGCATGAATTAAAGTTTGGTAATTTGTCAATTAATTATTGTATATAAAGCAGTAAAAATATATTGTGATATTATCCCATTTCAATATATGGAACACAAGGCAAAAGATTGCATTTTCTATTATGTATGTTTGAAATAATTATGTTGGTAATGGCGAAACTAAAAATGTCGGTATTATCGACATTTTTAGTTACGTTTAGATGAGGGCACTAACCCGTCGGAGTTCGCTCGTCGGTTTTGGATCCCCTTAAAATGTATATAATAAAAGGCAAAAAGCGAATTATTGTTTACTCTGTAACGATACCGTTACCAGCCTCGCGGGTCGACCAGCCGCCCGCATTTTTGAGGCTCGGCGCCTATAGCGCCCCTAAACTTCCACACCCGTGTCGCGGCCCCACCGTGGGGCCGTCCCGCCACGCGCCGACTCGCGTGAGTGGGAGGTCGGCCGCCGGTATATAAGGCGCTCCGGCGAGCGTAGCGTTACCAGTTCCCGATCCCGAGTCTTACCTAGTACAACTCCTGATCCAAAACCTATACCGCGTTACACCAGGCTACGGGCTACCCGTACTTACGCCGGGTTACCCGGTTGCTGGGACGGCGCACCTTACTACCTAGCGTTACACCAGGTCACGGGCTACCCGTGGTTATGCCGGGCTTCCCGGTTGCTGGGACGGCGCATCCTACCCCGCGTTTAACCAGGTCACGGGCTACCCGTGGTTATGCCGGGTTTCCCGGTTGCTGGGACGGCGCATTCTCGATCCCTCGCGTTAAACCAGGTCACGGGCTACCCGTGGTTATGCCGGGCTTCCCGGTTGCTGGAACGGCGCACTCTTAGTCTATAAGGCCGTACCGCGCTCCGCGCACCGTTCAACCTGGACGGCCGTTTGTCTACCCCGCGACCGTTTCTACCGTAAGACCACTTTGGTCTCCGTGTATCTTTCCGTATAAATACCGCGACCTGCTAGATTGTAATACCGCTTTGTACATATACCGCGACCTGCTATATTGTAAGACTGTTGTACATATACCAGTAAGACCGCTCCGGTCTCCGCGTCCTGATAGACTCTAGCACCGCCTTGCATATACCGTGACCTGTTTATACTGTAAGACCGCACTGTATATACCGCGGATTATAATTGTAGAGCCATATTACGATGTCCGTCAGTGTCGCGCCGACTCCACCTGTACGCACGGCCTTCAGACTACGCAAGCGCGCTAGCCTTTCTAAGGGTAGGCCGCAGAAAGTGCCGACGCCCCGTCCTTCTAAGGATAAGGTAGTCAGGCCGTTGGAATTACGAACGAAGGCCACGCGACACCCGTAGCATTTAAGATCTGTTCTGCTCAGCTTAGAATAACCATAGTTGCTTGCATGCGAACCTCGCGATCGCAGAACGCGTCCGCATGAGCCACGCTCGCTTCCCGAGGTCCCCGCGCACCAGCCACGCCCGAAACTCTGTACGCGAATTTCTGTACGCACCTCTCTTGCATGTAGCATTGTGAATAACAACCGCTCACGCGAAACTCTGTACGCACCGCTCCCGCATGTTGCATTGTACATATAATATAGCTCAGTGTTAGATGTTTATAATCGCTTAAATAAACATAATTGTTTAAACCGCTTATAACGAGGTAAAGTAAGTTGGAGTTTCCCCCTTCTCCCGAATCCTGGCACCGGCGAGCCTTGATCCGCGGCGTACGGGAAAGGAGAACCGTTACAACTCTATTTATTTTCACACGAAAGATCCTCAAAATTTAGGCCCGTCAAAGTGGTGTTATCCCTTAACATAAATTCATTGCTTAACCATTTGTAAGTTAAACTAAAAATATTAAGGTAAATATGCATAAAGTGGGCAACCTCACGGATGACCTTGACCTTGACATATGTTGTCAAGGTCATCGTCCTGAGTGACCTTGACCTTGAAAAATGTGGCGGTCACGATCCGTTCAAAAGTTATGAAGTATTAATATAAGCATAAGCAGAAGCATAAATTTTAGTTTTAAATCAGAAATAGGTTTGGGTTAGGTTATATCTTCCGGAAGGGGGGCCTCCCGTAGGGGGGGGGCGGAACCCACTGTGTCCACGCATATATTTTACAACGCAAAGCGAGGTCCACCCCACAATTGTTGTGTGGATGGAAAAGTGTATGCGTGAACGCAGTGGGTTCCGCCTCCCCCCCTACGGGGGGGGGGGCTCCACTTCCGGAAGATATAACCTAACCCAAACCTATTTCTGATTTAAAACTAAAATTTGGTTTGGGTTGTGGGGTGGACCTCGCTTTGCTTTGGTAAGTTTTGGGGTTTTTCGGTTTTTGGGGGGGTTGGGGGTGATGGGGGATGTGCTTCCCCAACTGATTATCACTGTTGAAGTCACTACAAAGAGTTTTACCGAGAGATCCGATCATATTTGTCAAAATTCAGAAATAGCCTTATTCGAAATTATTACCATAATTACCCTTTTTTGGTCTATAACTTTTTTTTTGGGCCTCCCCCAACTAAAAATGGTTATTTATATTTCTTTCTAAACATAAAAAGTCCGTAAAAAATTTGCAGCCCAGTTGCAGGTGGAGCCGTGATTCTGAATAATTACCAAAAAAAATGTTCACTTCCACAAGATTTTCCCCTCGATACCATACAACTTTTATTTCAAACATTTTCTCCTATCTCCAAAACTGTGGGAGTTATTCGGGTGGCCTGTCTTAGATGCCTCACCCTGTATACTGTATTATGTAGTAATTTATTTTTTTCAGAGAAAATATAAATTCTTACAAAAAGCAGTGGTATCTAACTAAAAAAAATCTTACACAGGTAAAAAAAATACGTCAACTTGTACGCAACAAAAAGTTTAAAAAACATTTACCTCTAAAAAACAGCTTATAAAAAATTTTTCCTCTAAATAAAAAATCCCTAAAAGATAAAAAATTAAAAAATAGCTTATAAAAAAATTTTCCCCTAAAAAATAAAAAAACCCTAAAAATTAAAAAAATAGCTTATAAAAAACTTTTCCTTTAAAAAATAAAAAACCCTTAAAATATTACTAAATATGAAATCAATAATTAATTAGCCAAGTACTTAGAAGTAATTCAGTTTGTGAGGATTTGTAATTTGAAATAGTATTTGTCATAAAATCAATCTTGCATTTATAGAAATATTATAGATTCTCTCGAGAAAATTAAAATGCATTTTATTTTTATTAAAAAATTACATTTTTATGTTCCTCTCTCAAATAAATATTTTGTATAATATGTAAAATAGCACTATTATATTGCGGATTTCATTAGAAATAGCAAATCATATAACTACTAAACCCTTACTGCAATAATGTCGATCACATCGAGCACTAATTTCAAATTTAAAAATGCTCGTGCCAAACTGATCGATTTGTTTTAAAATTAATCATAAGCTTTACCAGATAGACCCGGAACAAAAAGGATTATGTTCAAGATTAAAACGTTTAATTTATTCGATCAATTCAAACTGTAAATTCAACCGACAAATCTGAACGGTAAGAGCCGCAATCAAAACTCGAGCGAGAATAAACATTGTCGCGATCAGCCGATCAGCGCGTGATCGCGTGATTAAAACAAAGAAAAAGAGTGACAAACACCTAGATTCTCGAACGTTCGGTGCCGAAAATATCCTATTATGGAAATCGGTCGACCGCGACTCTTTTCCGTCGTTATTCAGTCTGCCGCTGATGACGATTCGAGCTGGTCGATAGCCATCGATCATAATTTCTCGTATCATATTATCTTGTGTCGTATTCTCGCTCGTGTCGTGTCACGGTACTCATAGACCATTCGCGCTGCTGTTGTTACTTTCGCTCGTGTAGTTTACGCTTGTGTCGATCGCTCGCGCATTTTTGTCGTTTAATTCGCTCGTGTCGTATGCGCTTTCGTCATTCTCGTTGTAAATTCTCAACCGACATTCTAGCATACGATCGAGCATCGAACTCAGTGCGAAAGACGCCTCATTGTCTGTATTACTACCTGCTCTATACTTATTGAGTTTGTGATTGTTAAGAGTGTGGAGTCCGAGAGTCGACGCGCGTTAACCGTTCCGCGAATGTCCTCTGCCTCGCGCCAAGCAACATCCGGCGACCGCGTGCAAGATATCCGTTCTCGCAAGATCCTCTAGCAAGAAGCTCTGCAAGATCTCCGAAACGCGTCGAAAACAGTCATTAACAGGACATTTTGAAGATTTCCGTCGGAGTCGCGGAATACGTGCCGTCGCTGGCTCCTATTATTCAAAATTAAGCGAATATTGAAAACAATCTGCAATCGAGTATTCACATCATTTCTCGCTCATCTCTGAGCGTTTCTCAAGATTCGGGCGATCTCGTCGAGGTCGACTCCCGAACAGATTAAAATTAAAGTTGTAACAGGCCGCTTTCGCGAGTTCGGATATGCTCGGTCGGGATCAAAGCTCGTGAAAGGGTGGCACAACGATAGACGCGAGATATAATGTAGTCTGGTTATTTGCCTCCTTCGGCAATGTTCAATTTACAGATCGTGTTAAAGATAGTTTAAATCCCGCGGAGCGGACGCGCGGCGGATGACAAGGCGCGAGATATGTTTACAGCGCGATAGTTATTCGCGTGTTATATATGTCTCAATGTAGAGGAAGGAAAAATGGCGGTTGGGGAAGAGATAGTTGGGGCATGTGCTCGAAAGGAAAGGCGCGGGTAGTTGGTGCAGAGAGGAAGGAATCGGAGCGGAGGAAAGGAGTAGGAAGAGCAAAAAGGGAGGAGCAGATGTGAGTGAAGGGAACAAAGTGGAAGGATGATTATAGAAGAAAGAAGGATACAAAAGTGTTTGGCAGTTTGAAGATTAGGAGGAAGAAAAAGAGAGAGAGGAGATGGATAGTTGAATGAGAAAATCCGAGAGGTGGCGCCGAATGTAGGTAAGGAACCTAGGATCGAGCACATAGGGAGTTAGTGGATATCGATACGGAAACGGGCAGTAGGAATGGAATACATAGCAAGTGAAAAGAAGGAAAAATAAAGGTGTGACAGAAGCGAAAAAGGTGAAAAGGGACTGGCAGAAGGCAGAAGGACAACAGAGGAAGGGAAAAAAAGAGAAGGGGAGTGCGACAGGGAAAAGGGCAGAAGGAAGTAGATGGTGGAAGAGGAAAGCGAGGTTAGGTGAAAGCTAGCGGATAGAAAAGTAGGAAAGGATAAAGTGCGTTGTGAGAAAAGGGGTGAGGAAAAATAGATGGAGGACATGGAAAAGTGGTTGAAGGAGCTGGTGGTGGTGGTAAGGAGAATAAGGAAGGACCTGAAATTATGGAGAGAAGAGAGAGCGAGAGGAAGAAGAGAAAAGGAGGAGGAAACAACGGGGTCGCAAGAAGAGGAAAGTGAAAAGGAAGCAGAAGAAGAGAGAGAGGAGGAGAGGGATCAGGGAAGAAGAGAGAAAAGGGGGATAGGGGGAGCAAGGGGAACAGTGAAGGAGGAAATGGTAGTGAAAAAGGATGAAAGGAGAGAGGAAACATAAGAGACAGGCAGTGAAAAAGAAAGAGAGGTAAGGAAAGAAAGGAAGAAGAAGGGTTTAGATGCAGGAGTAGAGAGAAGGGAAAGAAAATATTGGTGGGAGAAGGAAAGCGAAGAGGAAACGGGAGAGAGAGAAGAGGAAGGAGGGAGTAGGGTAGGAGGACAGAGAGAGGAGAGAGGAAAGGAGAAGAAGAGGGCGAGCAGGGCGGGAGAAGGGAAGAAAAAAGAAGAGAGAAGGAGAGGAGGGAGAGAGAGGAGGAAAAGGATAGAGGAGAGCACGGAAGAGAGCACAGGAGGAGAGAGAAATGAAAGAATTGGAAGAGAGAAGAAGGAGATAAGAAGTAGAAAGGAGGACAAGGAGAAGAAGAGGATTAGGAGGAGAAGAGAGGAGGAGAGAGAAGGAGAGGAGAATGGAGGGAAAGAAGAATGGAGTAGGGTGAGGAAGGAAAGGAGGACGAAGGAAGAGAAGGTGAGTAGGAGAGAAGAGAGGGACATAGAAGAGAGAAGAAAAAAGGAGGAAAGGACAAGAGAAGGACTAGGAGAAAGAAGGAGAAGAAATGAAGTGTGGAGAGGCGTGGAAGGGAAAGAGCCGGAGGAGAGAAGGGAGGTTATGGTAGAGGTAATGGAGGAAGTATTGGGGAGAAGGGTAAAAATGAGAGGGGTAGTGGAAGGAATAGGGGAGGGGGGAAAAAAGGTATTAATAGTGGAAATGGATAAAGAAGAGGACAAGGACGAGATATTGGAGAAAGGGAGTGAGATAAGGAGATTGTGGAAGATAGGCGTTGATGAGGACTTAACGATGGAGGAGAGAAGAATGAGATGGAGGATGGTGGAGAAAGCGAAGATGGAAAGAGGGTACGGAAGTAGCGTGGTAGTAGATAACAGAAGGATCTGGATAGATGGGAGAGAATGGATATGGGACGAGAGGAAGGAGAGCTGGAGGATGAAGCGAGAGGAATAGGAGAGAGGAAACGGAAAGGGAAAGAGGGACGGGAAGGAGAGAAGAGAGAGAAGAGGGATGACAGGGGGAGAGAGGGGAAGGTGGGGGGAGAGGAGATGGGAGGGAGATGGTGGGACGAGGAAGGGGAGGGAGGGATATTTGTAAGGTCGCAAAGGACCAGGTCGGGTTTAAATAAGGATAGAAAATGTAGAGGAAGGTAGAGCAGTGTAAAGGTTTGGGTACGTTCCTAAAAAACGCCTTCAAACCCCATTGGGGACGAATACATAAAATGATACATACATACATACATACATACATATGTCTCAATGTATGTATCGTATCGTGATACGACGTGATGATTTCGTCGGCGTACGGCAAGGCCGTGTTTGTTGTGACGGCGCGCGAGACATGCAAGAAACAGGGCGGCGGCTAGTCGGCGCGTGTACGGCAAGGCCGTGTTTATTTTGCCAGGCGTTGAATATAATATATAGAGTGCTTCATTTTAATCGCCCCAAGCAAATATCTCGAAAAATATGAAAGATATGGAAGAACGTTTCAGATAAAAGTTGTTCGGTTCGAACGGGGACATAAGATGGTTTCATTAGTTTGACCTTGAGTGAACGTGTCAAGGTCATATGGAGTTCAACTTCATTTTTTTAAATGGAATACCCTATTTTTTATTGCACATTCTTGTAGCTTACCTCGAGCGCTTTTCAAAACACCATAATAAAGTTTTTTTTTTATTAAGTACTTTTTGAGTTATTTTATATATTGATCTTACATGTTTTGATATAAAAAATAAAATATCTCGTAAAATATTTAGTTTCCGATAATCTTACGGTAATACTTTTATGTACATAATAATGAGACAATTCAATTAGTGTAAAAAAAAATAATTGTTTTAAAAAATACATTGTAAATAATTACATACTTTTTCTCAAAAACAATTATTTTTTTTTATACTAATTGATTTGTCTCATTATTCTGTACATAAAAGTATTACGGTAAGATTATCGAAAACTAAATTATTTACGAGATATTTTACTTTTTATATCAAAATATGTCAAATTAAAATATAAAACAGCTCAAAAAGTACTTAATGAAAAAATATTTTATTATAGTATTTTGAAAAGCTCTCGAGGTAAGCTACAAGAATATGCAATAAAAAATAGGGAGTTCCATTTAAAAAAAAAGTTGTACTCCATATGACATTGGCACGTTCACTCAAAGTTAAACCAATGACACCGTCTTATGTCCTCCTTCGAACCGAACAACTTTTGTTTGTTATTCCATGTCTTTCATATTTTTCGAGATATTTGCCAGGGGCGATTAAAATGAAACACCCTGTATATAAAGGGTGTCCCATTTTAAAAGTTCCACCCTTATAACTTTTTAGGATCAACGTTTGAAGGAAAATGTTTGAAATAAAAGTTGTATGGTATAGAGGGTGAAATCTTGTGGAAGTGAACATTTTTTTTTAGGTGGAGGCGCTTAGGAGATTTGAAGGTCATCTTCATTTTTTTTAAATGGAACCCCACTTTTTTATTGCATATTCTTGTAGCTTATCTCGATAGCTTTCCAAAACACTATAATAAAGTATTTTTTCATTAAGTACTTTTTGAGTTATTTTATATTTTAATCTGACATATTTTGATATAAAAAATAAAATATCTCGTAAAATATTTAGTTTTCGATAATCTTACTGTAATACTTTTATGTACAGAATAATGAGGCAAATCAATTAGCATAAAAAAAATAATTGTTTTTAAGAAAATGTATGTAATTATTTACAATGTATTTTTTTAAACAATTATTTGTTTTTTCTTTACACTAATTGATTTGTCTCATTATTCTGTACATAAAAGTATTATGGTAAGATTATCGAAAACTAAATATTTTACGAGATATTTAATTTTTTATATCAAAATATGTCAGATTAAAATGTTACGTCCAGACTCGAGGAAGGATGAGTCAGTGGAAGGGCGCAACCACTATCTTTATGATCCCGAAGTTAAACGTCTCGAAGCGTTAGAATCGGGTCGAACGAACTTGACGGTCCGAAAATCAGGTAAACGACCGTTGGGGTCGCTATTACTCTGTTTTTCAGAAGTTCGCTCGGCGGTCCCTTTTTGGTAAAAGAATTTAATCTCTATTACGCGGGATGGGACCAGGTGCGATCTTTTGACTGGAGAATGAGAGGGGTTAATAAAGATTGGATTTAAATTAGAACATAAATTTATTCATAATAAATTAAACTACTTTGGTATACATTATATCAAAATGATGAGAACAATAGTTGTTTTAATATGCGTATGGGTATGTGTGTGTGTGCGTGCGTGCGTGCGTGTGTGTGTGTGTGTGTGTGTGTGTGTGTGTGCGCGCGCGTGTGTGTTTGGTTGCTCGCGGTTCTTACAATCGTACGGAGGACATCAGTCAGAATAATGAGGCAAGATTCTATTATTAATATTGAATTTCTGACTGGTTATTACAAAATATCTGTTAGAAAAAGAAAATAAAACAATTTGTGTAAGTGAGAGTGTGTAGGAATATTAGGAGGTTGATTTCATAATTCTAGGATTGGTATGAGGATTCGTCATCGAGATCTGGGAGTTCATTGCAGAACTCTTCCAGTGCTCTCTCGAATTCGTCGGATTCAAGAGGGGAAAAAGGAGGGAGTGGAGATTGATAGCAGGATTCGTCCTCCAAATCAGGGAGTTCGTTGCAGAAATCCTGCACTGCCTTCTCGAACTCGTCTAATTCTGAAGAAGAAGAAGGAGGGGGTGAATCATCAAGGATGATCGTTGACAACGAGGAGAACGATCGGGGGGAAAGCGGCAGTTCGGGAGAAGGTGGTTCCGAAAGATATATTGGGGAGTAACTAGGTGGGAAGTCAATGATTGTTTCTGTGTATGCGGTGATTGAGTAATTACTACTACTACTACTGGCTATGGTTGATTTAAAGTCTACAGAAGTTCGCGTCTTCTGACTCGCGGAACGGACCTTTGCGGTAGCGGGTTGGAATTCGTAATCTGTTCCCGACCTGGTTCTCACTATGGAACCGGTAACAACGTTATTTATTGCGGGAATAAAAATATAATTAAACTGAATTATTAGAGACTTACTTTCGTTGCTGACTTTTAATTGGTAGGTTGAGTAGGTTGATAGAACTTGTCGTCCTTCGCTAAGATGTAACGCTGTGCGGGTGCCAGGTTGCGCTGGAGACGACGCCAAGACGAGGACACAGATTCTGAACTGGTCACTCTTTTTTCTAATTATGAATTCTCGCTCTTAATGCGCGTACACGAGATTAATTGCCCGGCACTGATTGAAGTTGACAGAAATGACTGAATGAATCAATTGAATTTCCTAGTCTTACGAGTTCTTTCTTTTATAAAACCTTTTTGAGAGCGTCTTCTAATTTTAAGAGTGGGATCTTTTAAAAACTTTAACGAATTGAAATTATGCAAAAGTAGGGATTCTTCAAGATTTTAACGAATTAGAATCGTGCCAGTGTCCTCATTCGGCAGGGAGTGTTTCCTATTTTCGTATTTTTACCCGTGCTGATCGTCGGTTGGTGAGTTCGTTATTATTTCAAAAGTTCCTTAAACATTAGCCTTTCCGGGGGAATCTCGCGCACATGATCTGATTAGAAAAGGGTCTTACTTCCTTATAATTATTTTTGTCAACGTTGATGCAGCTGTGTTTATTACTTATCCGTTAGAAAATTATTATCAGTATTAATGCAGCTGAGTTTATTAAACATTTCGTTAAAAGTTCTTGTTATCTCGTTGTTTTTCCGCCGGAAATTCTACTGCAAGAGATAGATATTATTTTTTATTTATCTCGAGACCGGCATGGTTTCCATCATCGATTTCCTTGCGTCTTTCCCACGGATACTCGTGGATGTAGTTACTGACAAATGACAGTGTTTACAAGAAACGTATGGCACAAGATGCTTTGTTTATTGAACGGTTCGTTCTTATCACCAACTGACGATCGTTACCGCAACGTCGCGGAAGAAAGGAATCGTGGAGTCGCCAGGACGTAACAAAAATATAAAATAACTCAAAAAATATTTAATGAAAAAATACTTTATTATAGTGTTTTGGAAAGCTCTTGAGATAAGCTACAAGAATTTGCAATAAACATAGGAGGGTTCCATTTAAAAAAATGAAGATGACCTTCAAATCTCCTAAGCGCCCCCACCTAAAAAAAAACGTTCACTTCCATAAGATTTCCCCCTCGATACCATACAACTTTTATTTCAAACATTTTCCTTCAAACGTTGATCCTGAAAAGTTATGAGGGTGGAACTTTTAAAATGGGACACCCTGTATATACATGTACGGCGCGACAGGTATTTCGGCGCGGCGATTAATTTGCGCGGACGGCAAAGCCGTGTGTTATTAATGCGTCGTGTTAGATGCGCTTCAGTCGCGTATTTCCAGATGTACGGGGAGACGATCGGAAATCGGGTACTCCCGATCGGGCGGAGAATTCTCCATCCCTATTCCGCACGCGGACTTAAGGATAGCCGGTCGGAGTCGAGAAATCTCGACGGGGCAGTAAACTCGCAAACCCACGGTCCGTCTGGCTGGAGCGGTCGGGTGTTAGACCAGAGATCTAAGAGAGCGGCGAACACTCCGCTCTCGTCGAGTCGGCCGGAGGTTGGCGAGAATTCGTAGGCGGCGCGGAAACCGAGAATGCTCGGCGGAGGCTGCGAACTCGTCAACCCCACGTTTCGTCGTTTCTGCGAAGTATAAAGGATCGGATATTTCGGAGTATCTCGAGCGTATTGCTCGAGAGGCTTTTGGTATCGGTCTGGTCCTGAGATCTATTTCGGCTGCCTTTTTATACCGGAAGTATAACGGTAACCGCGCCGTTTCCCTATGGTGGGGATAACGACGCATTGTTTTTGCGGCTGCGATAATTAATGGTTAACGCGCCGTTACCCTCCGGCGGGAAGACGACGCGTCGTTTCGGCGGTTGAACGCTCGGTGCTTTCCGGAAGCGCTTGGCGTTTCTCGGTATCGGTGCGGGCCGTAATGGCAGCCGTATAACGGCTAAACGGTGATCTCAAGCATCTCGTAACGAACATAAAATAGGGCGCTAAGCGCCTCTGCCCCTACCCGGCTGGTGTTCGCCGGGCGGCAGACTTCCGGCGGTCAACTATCGGGTAACGATGGGGGGTGCATCGTTATAAAGTGACATACAAGAACTTGGCGTGCCCAGTCTGAAATTAAAATTTGCAAAAGATTATCAGAAATCATTATCAATATATTAATAAAAATATGACTTATAATGCGACCCAGGCATGCCAAGATTCTGTATGTCACTTTAATCTTAATCCTTTTTGTTTCGGGCCTACCCCAGTAAAACAGCTACGTCATATCCACGTCGAATCCATGTAATTTACGTGGGCTACGTTGATGCAGATTTATCCACGAATTATTCATATGGATGCAAATTCGGCAAATATAAAGAATATGGGACCCAGCCCCAATGACCTTGACCTTGACATATGTTGTCAAGGACATAATTCTGAGTAACTTTTTCTTCTAATTTAATCGTCGCTCGTTGCTTATTAAAAAGTTACTCGGGCGGAGCCCGAATTCCCAAATTCCTTCCGGCAAACGGTCCTAACTACCGTGCCTCTCCGGAGGCATAACATAATTTGGTGGCAGCGGTGAAATCTGCCGGGGCATCGCCAGAGCTCACTCAAGACCTGCAAAAAACACGGTTGTGTTAAAAGAAGCGGGCACGCCAGCAATCAATTCAATTGAAGTTGACGGACGGAAGCAGCAGCCAAACCTTCCCCAAGACCTGCAAAACACTCAGGGTGTAATCAGGACAGCCACGCCAGCACATGTAAAACATAAGCTGACGGAAACCACAATCGACGGAAGACAACGCAAGGACAATAGAACGAGCATCGCCACAACAGCTGTAGCAGAAACGTAGGCCGCCAAGCATCGCGACCTACGATAACTTTACGGACAACGCACCGACGCCGGACAACGACCGCCGTACGACGAGCATGGTCAGCCGTATCAGCCGCCGAGCGAAGGACTGCAGCGTCAGCGACCTACTAACACAGCGAGCGATCATGCGAGCCGTCATAATATTGTAAGTCCAAAAAAATTTAATAATTATAACTGCGTGAATGTCGGAAGGTTCGAATATACCGAAACCGATAGCGAACCGATCGTGGTTACTGAGCGAACCAGCCCGACGAGCGATTAAATTAAGCTTAACACCGCGAGAAAATCTTTATAACGTGCGGAAAAACTTAGAAACGCAATACTCGAGCGAAAGCGAGCCCGAGTTACCGGAAAACGTCGTCACAGAACGTGAATTTCCATTTAACAATTTGGACGAAAACCTACTCCCGCGTAATACGACTGACCCCACTGACAACGCTCAACGCGAGACTAGACGTACGCGACCGTACATTAGCAAAACTCCAAGTAGAGTATCTTTACGACGCGAATTTTTGTTAACTTCCTACGAGAGCGATCTGTTCGTTCCGGAAGAGATTTATAGCCAACAGGAAATTAATATGGCCGAATCGCGAAATCCGCAAGAACGCACTCCCGCGAACCCGCCGCAAAGCGCGGTAGACGAGGAAATAGAAAACATGCGATGATCCATTCGCCAGATGGACCAAAACATAGCGGAGGCGAATCGCACGCCGCCTCCCGAAACACATCGCGAGGAAAGATGAGATGATACACAACTCTTCGAAATACTAAATGAAATGCGCACAGAAATAAGAGCATTGAATAGGCGAGTAACGCGAGTAGAAGACGCGATTATGGATTTGCCACGTCACGGATGTACCCGCCGAAAGAACGATAACGACGCGTTTAATGCCACATACGGGCGAACCGACCGCGACATTAGAAATCGACGTAGCATTGCTCCGAACTACTTGCCGTTAAAAGAAGCAAGAACAATGATTCCCGAATTTGACGGAACATCGCGACATAAATTATCAGAATTTTTAAATGCATGCACGTACGCCGTTCAAGACATAAATCCCGCGGATGAAGAATCTTTAATCCGAGCAATTTTATATAAGAAACTAAAAGGAAAAGCCATGCAGGATTTCGAGACACGAAATATTCAGACTTTCGACGAACTAAAACAACAACTCGAGACTTGTTACCAGTCGAAACAAAGCACGACACATTTACAGATCGAATTCAATTCGCTAAAACAAAAGCCGAATGAAACTGCGCACGCTTTCGGACAACGCGTTGATTTACTAGCGATGAAATTATACGATTCGATGATCGAAGCAAAAGAGCATTCCGCATCATCAAAACGCACAATTGAACAAACAATTCAAGAGCAGGCGTTAATAAATTACCAGATCGGGCTACACGACGAATTACAAGTACTCGTACGCGCGCAGCGATATACGACGCTCCAAGAAGCGATAACGGGCGCGAGCGCCAAAGAAAAACTCAGACCGGGAACAACGAGAACAAGTAGTTTTGTTAATAAAAATAAAACCGAATCAAGTTACTCGCAAATAGTCGAAATCCGACACCGCAATGCTTTAAATGCGGAAAAAACGGACATTACGGACGCAATTGTCGAAGTAGCCGATACGCGCTTCCGAAACCAGAAAAACCTTCGCGAATAAACGCGATAAGTAAATACTGCTCGCATTGCAAAAGAATAGGACACAGCGGCGACGAATGCTAGAGCCTAAACGGAAAACCGAAACGTAGTACAGATAAACTAAAAATCGGTAATCAGCAAAAGACGCGCGAAGAAAATATACGCGACCGAAAGAAATCGCGACAACAGAAAAGAAACGCCGATAGTGCAAGTAGCAGCAGCGAAGACGAGCAGGAGGAAGCGAGAAAGATACAACCGCGACCTGCATCTGAGTATCGCGTTACACATATTAAAGATATGCCACGCGCACAGAAAAAAACGGACTTATTGCTAATAACATTACCAATGCGACAAGCAAAAGACGGAAAAATACAGATGTTGTACGACTCAGGGTCGACCATCTCTTTAATAAAATTGAAACATTTAAAGGATGACACACTAATACATGAAGGTAAAATCGCGCTTACAGGCATAACCGGGCATAAAGTACACACCATAGGAAAAATGTACGCCACGATTAAAATAGAAAATCACAAGGTAAAACATGCATTTTACGTTGTAAGAGACGACATTCCGATAGAATATGAAGGAATAATAGGAATCGATTTCCTTCGACAACATTCGGTGTCCTGTGATTATAATCAAAATCAATTAAAAATAGGAGACGCCGTGCTAAGATTCCATACGTTTAACAAAACAATCCTAAAACCGCGCAGCGAAACCATCGTAAAAGCGATAACGAAGCAAAATCGGATAGGAATAGTACGAGCAGAGGAAACCGTTCCAGGAATCTACCTTGGAAACTGCTTAGTAGAACCGAAGGATTACACGTGTCCCGTTAGTATCATAAATACAACCGATACGGGAGTCGAGATACAGACGCCGAACGTCACACTCGAAGACATAGAACGCTAAATCGAATCCAAAATACACACGATACAAGCAAGAAAAAATTTTAAGCCTGCTAGCTCGAGACAAATCTGACAACTACTACGCACGCAACATTTAAATACGGAAGAAAAACAGGCACTCCTACGGATATGCGAAGAATATTTCGATACATTTCAGTTGGACGGAGAACCACTGACGTGCACCGCGACGGTAGAACACGAGATAAACACGCGCGCCGATACCTCGCCGGTGAATCGAGACCGTATCGTCTTCCCGATAAGCACAAGACGGAAGTAAATAAACAAGTGCAAGAAATGCTGAAAAATGGCATAATCCGAACAAGCGCGAGTCAATGGAACGCACCCTTATTAGTGGTACCGAAAAAGGCCGACGCATCCGGAAAACCTAAGCTCCGAGTAGTAGTAGACTTTCGGAAGCTAAACGACTTAGCAATAGGCGATTCATTTCCACTGCCCAATATCACCGAGATATTGGACCAGTTAGGAAACGCTAAATATTTTACCACATTAGACTTAGCGTCAGGATATCATCAGATACCGATGGCTGAGCAAGATAAACAAAAGACAGCTTTTTCAACGCTCTACGGACAGTATGAATTTAATAGAATGCCGTTTGAATTGAAAAATTCGCCAGCAACATTCCAGAGACCAATGAATTCAATTCTAACCGGAATGCAAGGACTTAAATGTCTAGTTTATTTAGACGACATCGTCATATATGGAGCGAGCCTAGAGGACCACAATAAAAGACTCAAGGAAGTACTGCAGAGACTCTGAGAAAATAATCTAAAATTGCAACCAGATAAATGCGAATTTTTGCGCAAGGAAGTAATTTATCTAGGTCACATAATTTCGGAGAATGGGATATCTCCGGATTCGTCAAAGTTAACAGCAATAAAGGAATTTCCGACGCCAAAGAAAGTAAAAGATATACGATCTTTCATAGGACTAGCCGGATATTACAGAAAATTTATAGAAGATTTTTCAAAAATAGCCAAGCTACTGACGAAATTAACGAAGAAAACGGAAAAATTCGAGTGGAATATGGAACAGCAAAATGCTTTCGAAATATTAAAAGAAAGATTAATGACAGCGCCAGTGCTAACGTATCCAGATTTCAATCAAGAATTCATAGTGACCACTGATGCTTCCGACTATGCAATCGGAGCAGTATTGTCACAAGGAAAAGTAGGTAACGACCGGCCAATTGCTTACGCCAGCAGAGTTTTATCGCGGGCGGAGCAGAATTACAATACAACCGAGAAAGAATTACTAGCGATTGTATGGGCTGTAAAACATTTTAGGCCATATATATACGGTACGAAATTTAAAATCGTAACCGATCACAAACCATTAATCTGGTTATTTAATGTGAACGATCCCGGATCGAGATTGATCCGATGGAGATTAAAACTCGAAGAATATGATTATGAAATCATCTATAAAGCCGGACGAGCGAACGCGAACGCCGATGCACTGAGCCGCAATGTAACAAGAGAAGCGCATGAAACAGAAGAGGAAGAACGAGAGATCCTCGCAATAAAAGAAGAAACAAACTTCGACGAAGAAAAAATATACACGGAGGAAGACAAGAAACAAATATTATATGAATATCATGTTGCACCCACAGGAGGACATCAATGAGTTGAACGATCGATAAAAAGAATCCGCCTAAATTATAATTGGCCAGGAATAACGAAAGATGTAGAAAAATACATTGCAAAATGCGAATTGTGCCAGAAAAATAAACTATCGCGAAAAAATACAGTACCGTTAATAATCACGGATACGCCTACTAAACCTTTCGAAAAATGCGCGTTAGATATTGTAGGACCGCTAACAGTTACAACAAACGGAAATAAATATCTTTTAACATTCCAAGACAATTTAACGAAATTCAGCAAAGCGATACCGATTCCAAACCAAGAAGCGAACACGGTCAGTAAAGAATTCGTTACAAAAATTGTACTTGAACACGGAATACCGGAAAAAATTTTAAGGGATCAAGGCACAAATTTCCTCAGCGAAATATTTAAAAATACATGTAAATTATTAAAAATAAATAAAATACAAACAACTATCAGCGGAATATTTAAGACACTACATAAACGAAGACCAGACAGACTGGGACGAATGGATACCGTTCGCAATGTTCACATATAATACGACGCCACACACAGCTACGGGCAAATACACCCTTCGAATTAGTCTACGGGCACCAAGCGAATCTACCTACGTCACTGACGAGACCGCCTAAACCGACATATAATTACGATGATTACGCACAAGAATTGAAAGAAAGACTAAGGGCAACGAATCAGCTCGCAAAAGAGCATATCAAGGAAGAAAAAATTAAAGCCAAAAAACAGTACGACAAAAGTACTAGAGAAATAAAATTTAAAGTCGGCGACAAAGTACTAATGCATGACGAGACCCTCCGACGCGGACGATCTAAGAAAATTGAATCCCTATGGATCGGACCATACGTAATAATTGAAAAAAATTCTGACGTGAACTACACGATAAAAAGGGGGAGGAAAGCAGTTCGCATGCACATAAACAAATTAAAACCATTTATAGAAAATTAAAATAAAAAACTTAACCTATTCGTTGTTTGAACGACCGAGAAATCGCATCCGCTCCAAAGTGCGACGGACAAAACGTACATAGAAAAATAATAAAAAACACGGGCAAAATTGCAATACGAGGAAACTGTAAATTAACAACCTCAGAGATGACAATACAAACGAAAGAAACTGTCTACGAGACAGATATAGAAATTTACTTACCCAAAATCAAATCACACTTCAAAATAAATGTAAATTAATAACAATGGAAATGACGATCCAACCAAAGGAAGTCATACAAGGCAACGAAATAGAAACGTATTTACCGGAAATTAATATTACATTTATACGGGACAATACAGACGTACTAGACACGAAACAACAAAACATCGTACAGCATTTAGAATTAACAGAATTAAAAAATAAAAAGAAACATACGAAACGATCGTCAGTCAGGATATACGAAGAAGACGAACCACGTATATCCTACGGATTCCCAAAACCCATACTAAAACGTAGTTTAAGTACACGATTTTAAATAAGTATAGGAATAATAAGAAACGATTATACCTCATATTGTATACGGGAAAAATGTTGTACATTAGAATAAGAAAAAATAATTTTGTTTGTTTTGCGAAAAACGTCACTTTTACACCTCCGTTTTTCTTTTTTTTACGGGGGAGGGATGTTATAGCCCGAAAAGGCTATACACGAATTACTAGATATATAGTATTTTAGAGATATTATTTTATACGATAAGACATTGCTCAACGTGTAACGCGAATACAGATAACGTTACGAACGTTGACCAAGCGAAGCGCTGACAACGCGAGCCACGCGCGAAGCCCGAGCGACCGCGCAATCACTTCATTGCGAAAACGCGGAAATAAAGGCAAGCGGAATAAGGGCGTTGCGAAAATGCAACGTAGAGGTCCTACCCAAAAGCGAAATAAAAAGGAATAAGGAAATTGCGAAAATGCAAGCAAAGAAGTCCTACTTAGAACTCCTTAGCTTGCATCCGGATCTTGCCGCAAAAATCGAGCGACACGACGCATGGTCTTGTCGCTAAACGATCCCCTTCTGGGAAACCAAGGGGAGATAATAAAAAGACCCATCGCTAACGAGCGGCGGGCAGTCTTTATCATTAATTAACATTACGCGGGCAGTCAATAACGCTTGTTACGGGAAACTATTAAATTAACGCCACGCAGTCGGTAGAAAGAAATACATAAGATCGAGAAGCGAGTCTCGCGACCGAAACTCGACTCCAGACACGCGCACGCCAAGATATCCGATATCGCGATACGCGACGCGAGTGACGTGCGGGAACTTTGTAATTAAGCCAAGTTACGAATAAAATAGTTATATATATATATATATTCCGAATACAAAGGTGTCATTTTTATTTATAATAAAATCAGTGAGTTACTCGGGCAGAGCCCGAATTCCCAAATTCCTTCCGGCAAACGATCCTAACTACCGTGCCTCTCCGGAGGCATAACAAGGTCAAGGTCATTGGGGCTGGGTCCCCTATTCTCTATATTTACCCAACATTCTTTTTTCATCACTACATCGAAGTACCTTATCCTCGAAATATCAATGTAGATTTCATGTGGATATTTCTACTGAAAATTATGATTGATCAATCAAGATATACTGTCTTTATCGCAATGTGATTTTTAATGAATAATCAATTTATGAATATTTTGATCTCTGTACATTTTACAGATGAGGTAAACTTGTATTGAACAAGACAATATTACTCTATGGGGAAAGGAAACATAGTGATAATAATAATTACAGAAAGTGAAGCATTAAAATAATTTTATTCTGATCGGCAATGCCAGAAACAATAATTCCTCTCTTGTATAAAGATAAGTTACAATGTTTCAGAATGGGGCATTGGAAAACAGACATTCTTTGAAATAATCCAATTATCTTCCGCGTCCTTTTTAGGAAGAGGTAACAATATAACTTTTTTCTTAATATCATCTAAACACCATCTGTGTAGTGATCCAAGGTTGCTAACGATATATATGTTTATGCAGCTGGAAGAAAATGGATAAGAAAAGAGATCTGATCTTTCTCTAAACTTTCTGCCAATCAAATAGTTTCCTTTATTACATTTTATAATATTTTTGATTTTAAGCACTTCATTGGCTTTTGTAAGACAATATGCATCAGCAGATCTTAAAGAGAATTTTTTATCTAGCGTTCGAATTTTGTTATACTGCTCTCCTCGACAATTTAGAGTTGGTCCCATGTTATGACGTTTTTTAAATGATAATTCATTCTTTGTAGAATAAGAAAGATGAAGCATGGCTGCCTTTTCTATCACACGGCAAACTATTTAAGAAAGTGTCTTCCCTGGTGCATGCAAAAAGTTCTTCATGTGTCCCAAGAAGCTTTCAAATTTAAATGCACTAAATTTTTCAAGATGTCCATGTAACCGGCAATCCGCAACTATGTGCATTAAATGATGAACATTGTATACTACAAAGGTTTGTCCATAAATTTTAGAACTGTGCTCTATAAATAACCTGAGTAATTTGTCTGCATCAACGGAATAATTCTTGACCAACACAGGGTCGACTAGAATTCGAACAGCACAGGCAAATAATAGACAATTTTTATAAACTTCTCGCTGCATAAAACTAAAAATTATGAAACCATCAAATAACAGGAGCCTTCTAAATTCTGTACCTTTGTAATATTTCCAATCACTCAATCTGCGTGGTCTTCTAGCAAAACCAGATGGAAAGAAAGATTTTAGAAAATTAGAAAAATTATTTATCTCAAGAACAACATCGCGAGGCAGTTTGTATTTACTAGTTTTAGCACAGTACAGCTTTGAAAGAATTCGTTTCATAATTCCTAGATATAACAGATGAAAAGATTCCAAAGGAAATTGTGTTAAAGGTTTAAGATGAAGTCTCGTAATCAGAGGACTAACTCCCTTATGATATTCTTTGTGAGTTTGTTGACAAATAGATTCATCTGTCCGTAAAGATGATTCCTCATGAGAGGGATACGTCATTCGGTTGCCGAACCATACACCTTTAATAGTGCACCTGTAAGACAAAATATTAATATTATACAAAGTATTCAAAACTTTATTGTAACTGCACACAAATTAGTTTGAAAATAACCATTAAGATTATGTGATTCTCATATGTGCACTTTATATTTGCAAGATAATAATTTGAGAGAACAAAATGAACATGATATAAATATAAATAATATAAATATAAATGATATAAATATAATATGTTATTTTTTTAATGTTAATTTTTCTTATATAAATTTTTTCGAAGTTCTATGATTTTATGCGAAATGAGTTTTATTTGTACGTTGAGTAATAGAAAGAAGGCTAAAAAATTTTCTGAATTCCAAGAGATAATAAACATATTATTTAATCACAGGCAGAATAAGTTATAAAAATAAAAACAATTGTTAAAAATGAACTATTCTATATTTACATACATTTCAAGAGAAAAAGTGCTCATTTAATAATACCCACCTTTCACAAGCAAATTTATTGCCATGTTGGTTGACACATTTTAGCCATGTTCTAGCAGATGCATCAGCAATTATGTTTCTGAGTTTTAGTTTGTAACATCTATCTTCAATGTTGAAACCATTCATTATTTCTAAAGCTTCATTGATAAAGTCTTCTAAGTAAGCATCAAAATTTGATGGACATTTCGTTTCTCCGCACCATATAACTATAATAAAAACCTCGTTTCTACCAGCTATGCAGCCAGCAATTGGCCATAAAAATCACCGTATACTATCATAGGGTGAGAAACCATCAAAAAACACATTAATTTCAATTACATCGGACATTGTTTTCAAAATCTCTTTGGATAATACAGTTTTAAGACCAGAGAGAATACCATAATACCAAAATTGTCCACCACCTTCCAATTCTTTGATTAATAATATTGTACTTCTTGGAGTTTTCAAGAGTGTCTGTGCACACATAGGAAGCAATTTGTGGTTATATTTCCTTAAAATTTTCAGAAGATGAGACAATGCATTAAGTGTTATATTTCTTTTAACAGCCCACACTTCAAGATCTTGAACTAGTTTGAAATCAGAATTTGTAGATTCACAATGATCAGTAATTTCTTTAACATTTACTTTTTACTTGTATAATGTATTACTAATAGGAACAGTGATGTTATTTTGATTTTGTGACTCGTGGCACCCAAAGCTGCTTGGAAGTTCTTTACTATTAATAGTAGTAATAATCGAAGCATCATCTACTTCATATATGCTTCTTTTTTTATCCGTAAGTGCAAAACATACTTGTAATGCCTCTGTACTTTCCATATGACAAGACTGTGATTCTTTGATATCTTCTTGTGTGATAGATTGATCATAATTGCTTTCGTGACCATGATCTGCAGAAATAAGGTTTATATTAATACATAAATGAATAATTATAAACCATAATATTAGAGCAAAAATCATTAGAATATTTATGGACATACCATTACAATATTCATTGTTGCTTATTAGATCATTATAAAAAATAATATCTATATCATGGTCTTCATGCACATATTGTTGCTTTTCGTTACAACACTTTTTGTTGAAATCATGATAAGCGCTCTTCTCAGCAATATGTTCAAAATATTCTTCCTGTGCTAAGATATTGAGATTCTGATCAGATTTTCTCTTTAGCTTCTTCCATTCTGTATTCCATAACCTCTACAAATTGCAATAAATATTAACATTGTGCATTAAATATTTTAAACAGAAAGCAGACATAGATGCTTTAACATAAACAAGATATAGTGAGCAGAATTGTAAACATACCTGTTTAGACATTGCAATGAAAACACTTAAGAAATATTGAGTTAACAAATAAAACTCAGGAAAATTATGTTACACCGTTTGGCTTTAACGTCTTCTTAGGATACTTAGCTATTTTATAATAAAAAATAAACAGGTAATTCGCATTTATTCATAGAAATATTCAACGAAAGTACCACTACATTATTTAGCAATCTCTTCGCACTATCTTAATCCGCATCCTATCGCATCCTATCATTACTGTTGACAGACAAAGATCGAGCAGGGGCAGGGGCAGGGGTAGCGGGAATCTGGATCCTCTTAGCAATATGGCCGTCGCGATTACTAACTGCGTAGCAGGATAGTGCAGTTTCAGTTGATTTCAGTGTAATTTAGTATAATTCGTCTTGTATTTTGTTTTTATTATTTGTGTCATGAGTGCGATAGATGTACAAATAGCAGCGGATAAGCCGGTAAGTTGATGAGAAGAAATAATATGGGAGAAAGAGAAAGAGCTAGAAAGTGGAATCATAATATTTTATTACAGTATGCTATACTCGAGTTACCTATATATGATGAATTTGAGTCTAATATTTATGCCAGCCTGTATTGCATGGTTAAAGAATATAAAAGTGTGTGCAAAAGATGGCAAACAAGTTGGATTCGCAGCTATATGCAAATGGCCTCCTGACGAATCAAAACTAAGTGATTATTTAGAAAAAAGAAAGAAGCCGACTGACACTTGGGTCACATATGAAAACGTAAAAATTTTGAAGTTTTGTAGTAAGTATTAAGTAGTAAGTTTTGTAGTAAGTTTTGTATGTAAGTAAGTATTACATTTTGTGTATATTTTGGTGTTATATGTGTGTGTCATCATTTTTATAAATAATTTGTTGGCTTTTGCTTTCCCTTTCCTTATCTTTTCTTTCTTATAATATATCACAATTGTAATGTACTTCGTAAACTTTAAATACTGAATTTGTAAAAGCTATTGCCCCTTATACTTTCGATTTTTTAATTTTAACTTAACTTTATTAACGAAATTTATGATACCTTTTATTCAATTTAGTAGCTTCAGATGTAAAGCTTTTTTTGTTATAAATATTTAGGGGAATGTCATTCAATATGCAGTATTCATTTGCAAGACTACTCAAGTTGATTTATTTTTATCTTTAAACTAACACATTTTCTTGCTTTCTTGCTTAATTGTATGTAAAGAATCTATAAGACGAGCTAAAGAAGAAGCAGAAAAAGCCTTAATGTCTCAGATTTGTCACAGTCTGATAAGGACAAAAGTGTAAAGCGCCAACGATTTGTTACTCGAAGATATAGTCCTTTGAACGAAACATCATGTAATCGACGCAAAAGTAATATTGTATGTGCTGACGATTCGGACAGTGATTTTGAATTAAAAGCACCAGCTGTAAGAAACTTGAAAATAAGTGGTTTTTTTTTATTATATTTTATATACATATTTAATTTATTTGAGTTTTATTACTTATGTATTACTGTCTATTCATATATGAATTTGAAACACTATATTTTAACATATGAAATATGATATGTACATATTTATGAAATTGCTTTTGTAGAGACTATATTATAATTATTTAAAACCGACGCTTCCATTTTTTTTAGTATATTTTCCTTTTATGCTAGTGTGCATTATTTTGTGTGTGGTTCTTTTCATCTCTTACATTCAGAAAGAAAGTTTACACCATCTATAATTATATGGGTTTCTTGCTGTGTGTTGAGTTTAACTGTAACGGTGGTAGTTTGGCAAAATTGCTGCGTTCGTTTTATTTAATGCGCAACTAAAATACTTTTGCATCTAATGATATTTAGTATATAAAATTCTCATTTTTGATCTTCTCTATATTTTCCTACGTATCTTTGACATTTCAGCAAATGATAAGAACAATAAGGCATCGCTATTACTTTTTGGAAGTGACCACAGTGACGACAATTTCAGCGATAATAGTATAACGCAAAGTAAGGCATTTATTTGATTGTTGAACATTTCAGAGCAGTGGTCATTCTGACTCCACATATAATTATGATCTTTCCAATATTTGTATTTATAATAATTGCATTATTGATAAATTTAATTGTTCTTTTTCAGTTTCATGTGCACCAAACAATTATAATTCAAAGACAGAAACACCACAGACATATGGGAATAGTCACAAATACAACTGCAAAAATCGTGTTATGACTAGATGTGACAGTAACATGAATTCTACAAAGCAAACACAAGGTATGAAGCACTTATTTGCTTGTTGAATATATCAGAGCAATAGTTATTTTGACTCTATACGTAAGGATGTTTTGGCTGTACAATAGTAGCAAAAAACTGTCAAAATTAACAAAAAAAAAGATATTTCTTACGTTTATACTATTTGAAAAATCAAATGAATAAATCCGGATTATAAAAAGAATTAAAGTATAATATGGTTACAAAATAATATGATTTTTGACGTCTTCATAAAAGAAAATAGTTAAAATTAATATTTTTCCTAATTTATGATAAAAACTTTTGATCGTGAATATCTCCTGAAATCAACTGCAAGAAACAAAAAAAACGAGTAATTTGCAGAAAGAGAAAAAGACATAATATTTTTTTTACAATTTTTAATAAATAACTTTTAAACAAGTAAATGGATCTAAATCAAATTTTGCACAAATATTTATTAGAGTTTTCTTAATATATGTGAAAATTTTTGTTTTTTTGGCAATGTTTTTTCCTTGTCAAATTTGTCAATAAGTGCTACAATACGCGATTTTTCATAACAATCAATAGTAAATTTAAATTTAAATAATTTCCAAACCGTTAAGAGAGTTGTGCACAGGTTTTATTCAGAAGAAATAATAGAACAGTCTACGAAATTTTCATGCTTTTGTCGATGTTTCGACATATGACACATACATCCTTAATCATTTTTTCAATATTTATACTTTTAATAGTTTGCATAAATGACAAATTTAATTAGTTTAGGTTTTATAACTCCTTTAATTTTATTTATGTCGATATTTTCTCATGTTGCCATTAATTGTTTTTATATATGTATATGCCTTAAATTTTATTTAGATGTAGCCTCTTTTTCCAAATCACACGAGTCCCAAATATCAGACGCTATACATCTAACTTATTCATCTATTGATAGAAGTGTCAATGAGAGTATCGGCCCTGTAAATCATACAAAAAAGAAGGAGAGGTGTAACGTTCAGAAGAATTTAGAAACGAACAAGCAAGACAAAGTAATGAGTGAGCATGAGAATAGTGATGACCGAAATTCTTGTACAGTAGTACGGCAGACGCAAGGTAAGATTGTTAATATTAAAAGTTAATAAGTTGCTCTTATATATGTATATATAATTTTTAAATAATTATTTTGCCAACAGTCCATATATTGCAATTGTTGAAAAGTATTTTATATTTATCGTGGTTGTGCTTTTACAGATACATGCAAGTCATATGTAAATCCCCATAATAAATCACCTGTCAGGAATAATGGTAAGTTGCATTCTTTCAATGGCTAAAACATTTCCTCATATTGTGGTACTCATTCTTTTTTCTATATTATAACAATAAATTATTTTTTTACAAAATAGCAAGTTTCAACGAAAGGACTATAATGGCTGCTATAAGTGATTTGAGAAGTCGAATTGATAAGCTTTATGTCACCATTATAAAAATTTATACTGCAACATGTCATCCTGAGGAAACACTTGAAAATTCTATCGGGATCCCAACTCTTCCATTGACTTCTATGGAGGAATTCTACAAATGGAAAGATTTTAATTTGGACGAAGAGAAAAAATTGATAATAGTAAGAAAATATTTCCCTCTCCTTTATTTTGAAAATATATAAATTATAATGGCCGCCGTTCCAAATTATAAATTTTCATGTTTTACAGATTCGATTGTTAGTAGAGCATGGCAAGGAAGATTTGAAATGCTCTGTGTATTGCATTATGCGCAAACTAATGTCAAACAAAGTCGCAATAAATTTTAATTTAAAGGGAACAAATAGAGAAGGAACAAGAATTCAGAAAAAGAAATTTCTAGATACGATATCTTATGGTCTTATCATTGGTGAGATTTATGATGTTATTAATATTATATAAATATGATTAATTTCTATAGTCAATCTAAATTTGATATTTGTATAACTAATATATTTACATTAAGAATATATCCATTTAATATGTGATCCTTTTTTGTGTGCAGCTTCTCTGAAGAGGCATTCACAAGAAAGAAAAGATAGGGGCCTTCACTTTTTATATGATAGAGAGAGTGCAGACTCCCATATTGCGAACTGGTTAAAGGACGCAAAAAAACATCTTGAAAACGAAGAGCTTAGGTTAAAGAAGGGCAAGCAACAAGGCGAGCAATCGGAAAATAATGCAAATGACTAGAAAAATCGAAGAGCCAAGGTTACGCTGTATTTTATTTTATTTTTTGTTTATGTATATGTTAATAACTATTCTCATAGGTCGGTGATATTTATGTCCTTGAATTATATTTGTTATACATCGATGTTTGTTGCGACGACTTTTCCTACCGTCTCGCGGCTGGGCGATAAACGCGGCCGCCGACTCGTTCTCTCCGTCGCGCGAGTGTAAATTGCGCCGACGAACAGGAGCTAATTCGCCGAACGGGAGATGCGGAATGGTCGTTGACAAAAACGGGAAAACGGAGAAAAAGATCCACGCGCCAGGTGGGAACGGGATGTTAGGAGTTCCGCGCGTACCGTGACGAGCTCCGAGAGATAATCGCGAGGATCGAACTTGGGCGCCACGATCTTTCACGTATCAATTCGCGAAACACACGAAATAAGCGCGAAATAGACGCGAAAGCAATTGCCGGAATTCACCACGGGCTGACTAGCTCGCCTAACGGTAGAGGAGCAAGACGAGTGTTGTTCTAACGCGATAATTTATGCAAGAGGCGACAATTACGGAAACGACAAACACAACTGAAAAGAAGTTCGCCAATTAAACAAAGAAATTAACAGATTTATTATAATAGCGGGAGCCGCAGCATCTCGAAAATAGTAATGATAAACCGCGCGGATATACGGCTGCGGTAAAAGAAACGCGGCTGCGAGACTGGGTGTTAGACGCGGGGCGCAAAACCCCGTACTGCGTACGCCGAGACCGACCCGTTATATCGGCCGGAATGTTCGCTCGGCTTGAATTACGCCTCGCACTGCGAAGAGGTCGATTATTGCGTTCTTCTGTAATTCGGGCGCAAGCCCGAATCAATTCCCGATATCACCTCGTCAACGGCGACTTTATCGCCCGCTATTATCACTAAACTATTAACGCAACTTAAGACTAACAGGCAATTAACACAACGCGGACATGCTTCGATTTCGGACAGACATGTTACGCAGAATCGAATACTCGGCACATACGCACGCGATCCATGCAAGAATCGCGAGGAAACTCTCACAAAACGCGCTCACAATTTCGAGACGCGGTGCTTTACAACCGACATAATACGTCGAATTTACGCGATTTACACTCTCACGTAACCCGTACAATAATCGCGAAGGAAAGTCGCACCGGACGTGCACGCAAAGTTTAGACGCGAAGATTCGCAAACGAAAGACAAAAGTATATATAATATAACAAATTGACGCGAATCACACTCACACTCAAACGACCGACATACAGCACGAACGAGACTTAAACGCTAAACATGCGAGAACCAACGCAAATATAATATACGGAATCCGAATCTGCAGAGAGACGACACACGGTTTATTAAAAACGCGAGGTAATGTCGCTTGACGACGTGGTCGTGACGCGAAAAATCTACACCAAAGAGTCCGTGCATTGGTGTACGGGTTTAGCCCGGGCGTGATCGCGCGTGGCTATTTCGCGAAGGATAACCTCACCGGATTCTTGGCCGTTCTTCCGGGGCTGCCACGGGATGGATCGTCGACGTCCTCTCGTTCGGACTTCTCCGTTGATTGCCGGAATCCCTTCCGCTCGCTCACGCTCTCGATTTTCTCTTGCCAAAACAGTCCTCTATCTAATAATCCGCTGGTCCCCACGCGAGCTCACGCCAGTCTGATCCCGGATCGTCGCGATCCAGAATCGATACTTGTGGGCCAGTCGGGGCTGCGCACACGGGGTGCGTATTATCGCGACCAATCATGCGTTATCACGCGCCGTGGCTGGCGGGCGGCGCGCTCACGGTCGTATCGGGGGTGCGCGCGCCCCCGGTATTACAAACAATAATTCGCTGGGGCCCTTTCCGCGGGGCCGTCGCGAGGTCTAGGGCGAACGGCTTGGTCGGAAATATCGCTGCAACCCTCGTGGTGGTCTTTTCCTGAGGCCGTGCCATGCCATCGGGAGCGTTACTGCAGTCCCTCCACGGGGACCGGATCCACACGGGCCTGAATCCTTGCGCGAGGATCCTCTCGCTGTCCCGTGCGTCGCGCATCACGTGTGTGGGTCCTGATCCAGACATAACTAGACGTTAGATGCTTTGAATTCCCGGATTGCTGGCTCTTTGCCCCTCGAAGATCGTCCTTGATTTACGGTCGTGTTCTCCGTCATCCTTTAGCGATCTCCCTCTCTCTCTTTCTCCGCCGGGGAGGCTCCCATAAGAAATACTCGTACGAAAAGAAAATAATAAACGAAATTAATATAAGGCACGAAATCTCGATTAATAATGCCTCTCTGGAGACAATGGTACGGTTCTTGCAATTATTCGACTGGCGCGGCCCTTTAGCCCGCGCTTCGCGATCGGAGAGGGATTCGGCGGACGCGCGCGAGACGGCAACGTCACATTATATACGACATGTATGCACGTATATTAGGATGACAATATATAAACATGTTTCTCTAATTTTATATTTCATATATATATTATATATTTTGTGCAATATTTTAATAACGTTTAATCAAAATAAACACTATATAGTTTCTTACATGTTCCTCTTTATTTTTAATTTAAAACCTTGCATGTAATGTGAAAAAATCCACTCGATTATAAAACAAGAATTCATGTGGATACTACGAGGATGCGCCTCGAAAGTTCGTGAAATTTTCGCCTGGATTTCCACGTTAAATCGATGATTTCATCCACGTAGATTATAGTACCATTCTTGAGCGGATTGTCCACTCGAATATCTATCTGGATTCCATGATGCTGATCCACATGTTAATAACGTGGTTTTCACGTACTGTTTTTGTCGGGTATCTGGTAAAGCTTATGATTAATTTCAAAACAAATCGATCAGTTTGGCACGGGGTATTTTTACATTTGAAATTAGTGCTTGATGTGATCGACATTATTGCAGTAAGGGTTAAATAGCTATATGATTTGCCATTTGTAATGAAATCCGCAATATAATAGTGCTATTTTATATATTATACAAAATATTTATTTGGGAAAGAAACATAATAGTGTAATTTTTTAATAAAAATAAAATGCATTTTAATTTTCTCGAGAGAATCTATAATATTTCTATAAATGCAAGATTGATTTTATGACAAATACTATTTCAAATTACAAATCCTCTCAAACTGAATTATTTTTAAGTACTTGGCTAATTAATTATTGATTTCATATTTAGTTTTTATTTTTTATTTTTTAGGGTTTTTTTATTTTTTAGAGGAAAATTATTTTATAAGCTATTTTCTTAGATTTTTTAATTTTTGAGGTTTTTTATTTTTCAGGGGAAAATCTTTTTATAAGCTATTTTTTAGATTTATTAATTTTTAGAGTTTTTTTGTTTTTTAGGGGAAAAGTTTTTTATAAGCTATTTTTTAGAAATAAATAATTTTTTAAACTTTTTGTTGCGTACAAGTTGGGGTATTTTTTATGTACTTGGCGTATTTTATTTACCTTTGTAAGGTTTTTTTTTTAGTGGGATAAATATACAGAGTGTCCCAGAATTCGTGCACACGAAATGCACAGCGTGATTGTCCGTGCCAGAAGAAACAACTTTTTCCTCTGGCAAAATACTACAAGAGCAAAGTTTTGCTCCCACATTAGTTAATGTTCTTCCAGAATGTATTTCGAAATTAAAGCCGCTTTCATCTGCAATATAAATTGATCCTGCACCGATAACATCAATATGCGGTTTAACCTGTCTCACAAATTCCTCTGCGCTTTGACATATTGTTACATCAGCTGCATGAGAAGATCGCGTTTTAAAACTTGTTATTTTACGTGATACAATGCGATGTGCTTTTTTAAAATTCCATATCCACTAATTTCCTGCTCTAAATGAAGAAAAATCTATTTGCTCCTTTGCTTGTAATGCCCATTTTCGCAAATCTATGTCGTGAATGATAGATCCTCTATCAATAGCTTCTTGGAATTGCGATAGTACATATTCGGCAATAAATACAAGTTTGTCCCTGTTTGACCTTCCGCGCATTACATTTTCTTCCCATCTATGCAATTGCGAAACAGATTTTACCTAGAAGAAAAGAAGTTTGATATTTAGAAAATCTAATTCAAAAATAAAAAGACTAAAGAACTAACGCAGATATGCGAAGTAAATAATGTGCATAAGTCTGAAATATCTTTCTGTTTTCGTTATCGTTTATTACCTACTATTTATACACAACGCACATCTACCTGCTCGTTCAACTCATATTATTTTTCATATGTTTGTATTAAATTTTACCTTTCTCGAAAACGATTCTGTAATAGCTAAAGCGGTAATAGCTAAATATCCTTTTTTTCCACTGTTCCAAAATTCAACTGCTTTTCTTTTGTAATTTAAGTTTACATTTCCACCTTCGTTATCCACAATACAAACTTTGTCTTCATAATTATCTTCTTCAGCATCAATATCATACATGTCCACAAATTGTACATCGTGCGGTTCCGACGGATCGTCAAAATCAAGTTCCCATTTGTATTCAATCCCAACATCATCATTTATAACATTTTTTATTATATCGCAAATGGCATTATGAAGTTCAACTTCATGGCAATTAACAGATGAGACACCAAAATTTGCAATGTTAAACGTTGTGATTAATAAATTTATAACATTTGCTATATTTATTCTTGGCATTTTAACACAAATTGTTGTGTTATCACCAGCACAAAGAGTTCGTCTTCCGTGAGGAGTTAATTTAAGAAATCATATCTTGGATTTATTTTTGTTCAAAATTGAATCATAAAAATTTCGTTTCTAAATTTCGCCGTTATATTAAAACGAGTGCCTCAGAAAATAAAACACGAGCGAGAACAAACAGCGTCGCGGTCACCCGCTCGGTGCGTGATCGCATTCTTAGAATGAAAAACTGTGACAAACACCTGGTGCGAGAAGGTACGAAATCAGAAAAACTTGTTATTCAGATCGGCAGAGCGTGAGTTTCCGCGGTCGGTCGATTTAGTCTGCCTACGACAACGATTCGAGCTGGTCGATAGCAATCGATCATAGTTTCGAATATCATCATTTCTCGTGTGATATTCCTTCGTGTCTTATTCTCGCTCGTGTCGCGTACGCAGTAGGCTTACTCGTCTCAAATCGGTCCGAATTGTCTCGCCATACAATCGCATTCATATTCTTGCGGCGGTCAATTCGATCATATCTCAAACTGTATTATTCATTCAGTTAGTGCTAAGACATCGTGAAAGTTAAGTGTTAAGAGTGTGGAGTCCAAGAGTCGACGCGCGTTAACCGTTCCGCGAATGTCCTCTGCCTCGCGCCAAGCAACACCCGGCGTTCGCGTGCAAGATTTCCGCTCTCGCGAGAGTTTCTAGCAAGAAGCTCTTAATCAATATTTCCGAACCGCGAAAAAGGGCAAACATTAACAGGACATTGGAAGATCTCCGTCGGAATCGCGGAATACCTGCCGTCGCTCGCTCCTATTAGTCAAAATAAAAAGAACAATTCTTAACATCTGCACTCGACTCATTTCAATCTCCTTATCCTCCAGCGGATCTACGGATTCGCGTAACACACCGCTTCTCGCTCATCTCTGAGCGTCTCTCTCAGTTTCGGGCGATCTCGTTGAGATCGACTACCGAACATTTTGGTCCTTCGAGCCGGATAGAAGCGTGTGTGGAGGATAAGTTCGCGAGTGAGTGATAGTTTGATACATTCACGATGGCAGAGCAATTCATACCTCAACAGCAACTTCAATATGCGATTGATCGCTATCTCGATAATTTCAAGAAAATCGGTAGGAACAATCTCACACCAGCTAAGGTGCGGTCCCGTATCTCAACGCTCAAGGAATACTGGAGTCAATTCTTCACCGGACATACAAATTTGGCGCAGAGGATCCCGGAAGCCACCCGGTCGTCCTTTGCATACTTCAAGGACAAGCATTTCGACTTGACGTCAGCAGCATATCAAACCGCAATGGACCACATGGCGGAGATCCTGGAGGAGATGGAGCCGGTCGTGAGTCCAAATCCATCTCTTTCCTCGACGAGGCTGCCCGCGGAAGCGTCCGCGTTTTCTCTATCGCATCTTCCACCCATCAAATTGCCTCCGTTCGACGGCAATTACGTCGAATGGGAACAATTTCGCGATCGATTTACGACGCTAATTCGAGAAAATTCGGACTTGAATGATTTCGCGCGCATGCATTTCTTATCATCGTGTTTAACGGGTCGCGCGGTAGAATGTATAGCGAATCTGTCGGTTACCGCCGCTAATTTCGAAATAGCATGGAAAGCGTTAACCAAACGGTACGACGACAAAAGGCGGTCGATAAACAAACATCTCTCGACCTTGCTCAGCTTATCGTCTATCTCGCGCGAATTTGCCACCGAGCTGCAGACTTTAAACGACAAAGTGAATATCGCAATGGCATCATTAAAAACCCTCAATCGAAAACCGGAGGAACTCTGGAAGATATTGTCGTTCATATCGTTGTGCAAAAATTAGATCCGGTAACGCGCAAAGCTTGGGAACTAAGCATCGCCCATAAAGATGCCCCGCAGTCTCACGAAACTTTAAGCGAATTTATCGAGTCTCGCACTCGCGCGTTAAGGGCAGCCGCCCCCGGGTCAGCCGTTAAAACCGGTGTAAAACCAGTCGCAGCCTCGCGAGTTCATTCCGCAACCGCATCCGCTAATGCACAATCGCAGTGCTCGCTGTGTCCAGCTCGACACTTTATTAACGTATGTCCTACGTTCGTGAGCAAAAATGCGAGTCAACGTCGCGATATAATCAAGCAACAAAAACGCTGTTTCAATTGTTTGAGCGCCAGGCATTCCGCACATGAATGCAAAAGTAAATATTCTTGTCGGGTTTGTCACAAGAAGCATCATTCGATGCTACACGTTGACTCGGATTCTAGCTCAAGTGCATTGAAAAATGCACAGTCTAATTGCTCGTCACCTCAAGCGTCGGATGCGACGCCGGAGGTAAATTCGCTAAACGCCTCAACCGGAACGCGAAAGCGCTCACCCGTCCTCCTAGCGACGGCCTGGGTAACAGTTCGCAGTCCGTCGGGCCGCACCGCTGTCGTTCGAGCTCTCCTCGATCAGGGCTCGGAAATGACATTCATTTCTGAAAGTTTAGCGCAAATCTTGCGCTTAAAACGAATTCGCATGCCGATCTCCGTTTCCGCCGTCGGTGGGATAAACGCGGGGACTTTTCAACATGCAACACACATATTTATTTCTCATCGAGAATCTCTCGCTCCGTCGCTCTCAACCACCGCGCTCATTCTAAAGTCGCTAACCTCTTACACTCCGAGAAGACACGTGGATCTCTCGTCACTTTCTTATCTCTCCGATTTACCGCGAGCAGATTCGGATCCGACGAGTTCCGATCCGATAAATCTCATAATCGGAGCCGATCTCTATAGCGATATCATTCGCGACGGTATTCGCAGAGGAAGCGTCTAGCAACCCTCCGCTCAGAATTCCATTTTCGGATGGATAATATCGGGACCTCTCACATCGCTCGAGAGTAACGATCCCTCTCAGTCGACAATGACTTCCGTTCATTGCACTCGCGGTAGCATTTCCGCTCATCACACAATAAGCTCTCCCTCTCTCGAAGAGGAACTTCGTCGCTTTTGGGAGGTCGAAGAACTCGCCCGACAAACTCATCTCACACCGCACGAAAAGCAGTGTGAAGAGCATTTTCGCTCAACTCATTCTCGCGACTCAAACGGACGGTACATCGTGCGGCTACCGTTCAAAAGGGGTCCTCCGATTGACATCGGAAATTCAAAACTTCGGGCGGAGAAAATGCTAAATTCGTCACTCCGCAGACTTCTTGATAAATCGGAGCTCGCGACAGAATATCGCGAATTCATGTCTGATTATCAGCGGCTGGGGCATATGCGGCCCGCGCCGATCGCTCAAACTCACATCAACCAACAGATTTATCTCCCATGGAGATCATGGAGTGATCCGGGAAAGTAGTTCTACTACACGTCTTCGCGTTGTTTTTAACGCATCGAGCGTTACTTCTAACGGCACATCGTTAAATGATCATTTAAACGCCGGGCCGAAATTACAAACCGATCTCATGTCGGTCATCCTACAATGGCGCAGGTACAAATACTTCTATTCATCCAATATCGCGAAAATGTATCGCCAGATTCACATCGATGCGCGTGATATAGATTATCAACGGATCTTGTGGAAGTCATCGCTGTCAGAACCGCTCATCGATTATCAACTACTAACGGTTACGTATGGAATGTCATGTGCTCCGTTTCTGGCCCTTCGGGTATTAAAACAACTAGTCATCGACGAGGGTCAGCATTTTCCGCTTGCTGTTCCTATCCTAAGCGATAATATTTACGTCGACGACTTACTATTCGGAGCTGACGATACCATTCGAATTCGGCAAGCGCGCGATCAATTAAACTCGATATTAAAGCGCGGCGGATTCGTGTTACGGAAATGGGCGAGCAACTCGCCCGCTCTTCTCGAGGGCATCGAAATCGCATATCACGGTCTAGCCACGAACAAACCTCTGGCTGAGGACGAACAAATCAAAATCCTCGGAATCGGGTGGAATCCGAAAAACGATATTTTCGAGTTTCGCGTGTCGCTGGCTGATAATGCCCCAGAAACAAAGCGTACGATCTTGTCCGCAATCGCCAAATTCTACGATCCGCTCGGATGGGTCACTCCGGTTACGATTACCGCGAAAATCTTCATGCAGCAACTCTGGCGACTAAAAATCGATTGGGATGATGTTATTTCCGAGCCACATATAGCCAAATGGAGAGAAATTTACTCTCGGCTCTCGCATCTCAGTAATTCGCGAATCACGCGCTGGGTCGGTCTCGAATCGAACACAAATCACGCCGAAATACATGGATTTGCTGACGCATCGACACATGCATATGTCGCATGTGTTTATATCAAAATCATTTCGTCATCAGATCAAATCACGACAACTTTGCTCGTCGGTAAATCAAAGGTCGCGCCGTTAAAATCTCTGAGCATACCACGACTCGAAATATCCGCAGCATTATTACTCGCACGACTTGTCGAGTTCGTTCGCGGGTCGAACGGTTACAAGGATATTCCGTGCCATTGCTGGACAGATTCCACGATCGTGCTCGCGTGGTTAAGTCAACCTCCTTCGCGATGGAAGACTTTTGTCGCCAATCGCGTTAAGGGGATCCAGGAACATGTCTGTTTTACCGACCAAACGCATTTTTTTTTTAATTGTACTAGTTTTTGTAATGGCTATACAGAATTACAAATGCTTTTACATGATTAAAGTACATACATTAATGTTCTATGGGACAATCGATTTTATGCTGAAATCTCCAAAAAGTTTAAAAATTACAGTTTTTCTTATCTATTTTTATCCCAATATGGCGTCTACAGTTGTCGACTCGTAACAATATTTGATTGTTATAAATTTTCTGCAAGTCATATGTATAAAATAAACCAATCCCATAGAATAGACTGTACGAAATAACAATATGTAATTGTTAAAATTGAACTTAAAAGAATAATACAAAAAAATAGTGTTGATGAAAATTTGTGTCTATGTGTATGTGCAATATTTGTACGAAAGAGTAAAACAGAGCAGTAGATTAGTTGCGTGATGTCGCGATAGACAGAGCTGCAATCGTACATGACAAAGAGAGACATAATCGTACTATCTTCTTCTCTTTCATGTGTGTGAGAGTAATATACATGTACGCACTAACATTATTGCAGTATCTTTTTTCTCTCGATCATACGCTCTGTCTCTTTCTAATCGCTCGCTCGCTATGTACTACGTATCGCTTAGCTTCATGCTCCTCGCATATTCATTTACGCGTTCACTCGCGCTTCTCTCTCTCTCTCTCTCTCTCTCTCTCTCTCTCTCTCTCTGTCTCTCTCTCTCCCTTTGTTCGTTCGTTATTGTATTCTTTTATTCCCATTATTATATTCTTTTATTTGCTCAACTTTTATTCTTTCTATTCTCGTCTCCCTACATAAAAATAAATAAATTTATTTATTTATTTTTATTTTATACAGCATAAATGAGATATACAATACAAGTTATTTTTTATTTTTATTTCACTATAATTAATACAATAAATAATTACGTTTTACTATAGTTAAATACAACACATGCACATACAAAAATACACACGCACATGCACACATACATAATACTTTTTTTTATTTATAAAATATACAATATCTTTTATTTATGCTTTATAAAATAAAGATGAATAAATTAATTTATTATCATGTAGGAAAACAAGAATAGAAAGAATAAAAGTCGAACAAATAAAAGATTATAATAATGGGAATGAAAGAATACAATAAAGAACAAGCAGAGAAAGAGAGAGAGAGAGAACGAATGAGGAGCAAGCGAGATAGCTAACATGAAAGACTTCCGAAGTTTCGCTCGCCAGGCTCGCTTTATCTATAATCTCTCGCGTTATATATCGTTACTGTAAAATTTTTGTTTTTTTCGCGCTTATTGATCCAAAAATAATTACAATGAATTAATGATATTTTACCGATTAAAATGATACCAAACACGATATAAATCGGGTAATTTTTAATCAATTATGTAATTAAAATTATGATTACTTATTTCATTAAAAATAATCTGATTTATGTCGAATTTAGTGTCATTTTGATCGCAAAAATGTAATTAATCCATTACAATTATTTTCAGATATATAAAATGCGAAATACAGAGATTTTATTTTCTATAATAAGATGACATATACACGTCAAAGATTACAGATAAAGGGAGCCAGGCGAGCGAGACTTCGGAACTCTTTGATGTTTGTCATCTCGCTTGCTCCTTCATTCTTTCTTGCTCTCGCTTTTGTCGATTCTTCAGCATCGGGGATCTTTCCTTATGTACAAAATATAAACATTTTATAAAATAAAAACTGAAACTTACATCTTGGATGTTATTAGTATGAATATAATTATACTGGATTAATGAGATTCTTGCGATAAAAATGATACTAAACACGACATAAATCGTATAATTTTTAATGAAATAAGTAATCATAATTACATAATACATAATTGATTAAAAATAATCCAATTTATGTCATGTTTGGTATCATTTTAATCGCAAGATTCTCATTAATCCATTATATTTATATTCATACTAATAAAATCCAAAATGTAAGTTTCAGTTTTTATTTTATAAAATGTTTATATTTTGTACATAAGGAAAGATCCCCGATGCTGAAGAATTGACAAAAGCGAGAGCAAGAAAGAATGAAGGAGCAAGCGAGATGACAAACATCAAAGAGTTCCGAAGTTTCGCTCGCCAGGCTCCCTTTATCTGTAATCTTTGACGTGTATATGTCATCTTATTATAGAAAATAAAATCTCTGTATTTCGCATTTTATATATCTGAAAATAATTGTAATGGATTAATTACATTTTTGCGATCAAAATGACACTAAATATGACATAAATCGGATTATTTTTAATGAAATAAGTAATCATAATTTTAATTACATAATTGATTAAAAATTACCCAATTTATATTGTGTTTGGTATCATTTTAATCGGTAAAATATCATTAATTCATTGTAATTATTTTTGGATCAATAAGCGCGAAAAACAAAAATTTTACAGTAACGATATATAACGCGAGAGATTATAGATAAAGCGAGCCTGGCGAGCGAAACTTCGGAAGTCTTTCATGTTAGCTATCTCGCTTGCTCCTCATTCGTTCTCTCTCTCTCTTTCTCTGTTTGTTCTTTATTGTATTCTTTCATTCCCATTATTATAATCTTTTATTTGTTCAACTTTTATTCTTTCTATTCTTGTTTTCCTACATGATAATAAATTAATTTATTCATCTTTATTTTATAAAGCATAAATAAAAGATATTGTATATTTTATAAATAAAAAAAGTATTATATATGTGTGCGTGTGCGTGTGTATTTTTGTATGTGCATGTGTTGTATTTAACTATAGTGGAACATAATTATGTATTGTATTAACTATATATAGTGAAATAAAAAAAGAAAATAACTTGTATTGGATATCTCATTTTTGTTATATAAAATAATAATAAATGAATTTATTTATTTACGTGTAGAGAGATAAGAATAAAATAGAAAAATAAATGTTGAACAAATACAAAAATATAATAATGACAATGAAAGAATAATGAATGAACAAAAGGAGAGAGAGAGAGAGAGAGAGAGAGAAAGAGAAAGAGAGAGAGAGAGAAGCGCGAGTAAACGCGTAAGCGAATATGCTAAAAGAATAAAGCTAAGCGATATGCAATACGTAGTAAGCGAGCGATTAGAAAGAGAGATACAGAGAGAACAGAGTAAGCGTATGATCGAGAGAAAGAAAATATTAGAAATTGCGATAATGTTAGTGCGTACATGTATATTATACTCTCTCACGCATGAATTAAAGTTTGTTAATTTATAAATTAATTATTGTATATAAAGCGGTAAAAATATATTGTGATATTGTCTTATTTCAATACATAGAACACAATGCAAAAGATTGCGTTTTCTATTATGCATGTTTTAAATAATTATATTGGTAATGGCGGAACTAAAAATGTCGGTATTATCGACCCTTTTAGTTACGTTTAGATGAGGGCGCTAACCCATCGGAGTTCGCCCGTCAGTTCAGGATCCCCTTAATGACATTCAGACTCGTCTTCCAGACGTCGAATGGCGGCATGTGCCAACGGAAGACAACCCCGCGGATTGCGCTTCGCGCGGAGTATTTGGCGATGAAATTATCAATCGCGATCTATGGTGGCATGGTCCTCCATGGCTGTTCTTCGATTCCGATAAATGGCCGTGTAACAATGAGCGTCTTCCCGAGGAAGCGCCTCTTGAAGAAAAAATTAATTCGCTGCAATGCTCTCAACGTTACGTTACGTGGAACCTCGCTTCAAGATATTCATCGTGGCCAAAATTAATTCGCGTCACCGCGTATCTCATCAAATTCATAAGCTCATGTGATCGCTCGTCGTCGTTCTCGCTTCTGTCGTCTCACTATCCAGCATCGAGAAGCATCGCGCTTTCTGCATCCGACTGCAATACTGCCAGAATTTTCTGGATAAAGAAAATTCAAGCCGATGTATTTCCGACGGAGATACACGAGCTGTCAAAAAATCAGAGCCTCTCGTCGAGAAGCTCACTTCTCTCACTTCGACCGTTCCTCGATCGGGACGGAATTCTACGCGTGGGTGGACGGCTTAACAAAGCCCCATTGCCAATGCCGGTTCGACATCCTATCCTTCTTTCCTCTCATCCTCTCGTCATATTGATCGTGCATCATGCTCATTTACGAGCTTTGCATGCCGGACCGCAACTCACGTTAAATACTTTGCGTCGCGACTTCTGGATAATTCGCGCTCGCAATATCGTAAAATCTGTCATTCATAAATGTGTTGTGTGTACTCGCGAGCGATCCGCGAATTGAAACAATCGACTTTAGGGCATATGTGTATTAAGACTTTTTGACTTAGAATAACAAAAAGAATACACAGTTTCAGTGTGGACATCACGTTGCGGGACACTCTGTATAATATTTATTTGGGGACATAATAGCGTAATTTGATAAAAATAAAATGCATTTTAATTTTCTCGAGAGAATCTATAATATTTCTATCAATGCAAGACTGATTTTATCAAACAAATACTATTTCAAATTACAAACTCTCACAAACTGAACTGCTTCTATGTACTTGGCTAGTTAACTTGATTTCATATTTAGTTCTGATTTTTTATTTTTTAAAGGTTTTTATTTTTTAGAGGAAAATCATTTTTTAGTTTTTTACTTTTTAGAGTTATTTTTTAGAAGAAAATTATTTTTTAGTTTTTTATTTTTTATGAAAATTATTTTTCAAGAAAAAATCTTTTTAACAGTTATTTTTTAGGAATAAATATTAAATATTTTTTGGGTACAACTTTGAATTTTTTTATATACTTAGTTATATTTTATGGAAAAGTTATTTTTCAAGGGAAAATTTTTTTAAAAATATCTTATATTTCCAAAAACACTAATAAAGATCTCGTTTTATTTAATTTTATGGATTTTTTGAAAGAGCGAGGTTCCATATTAAAGAAAAAAAAAAAGTTTGAACTAATCAGTTATTGGCGAAAAAAGGATTGGAAGTTATTGAAAACCAATAGTGTTTAATCGAATTTTGCCAATATAATATTTTTTACAAGGATTACTTCTTAAAAATAATATTAGGAGATTTCTGGCATGTTGTATGAATATTAATACAACGTTACGCGCTAAGGTCTCGGGGATATTAATGGAATGAGTTTGGACGAACATTTTCATGTCGCTGGAAGGTTAATGGCAAGTTTATTAATCTCCGTGGAATATTACCATCTTACAATTTTAAAGATGTAACTTTATTTGGGATGTTGATGTGCTGCGAGGGATATAATATGAATAATTTAGTTATCTCTAATTTTAATCTATAAATTAAGAATTTTCTTTGTTTAATAATAAATTGATGATATTATATATTATGGATTGTTTAAAAAATTTTGATATCAAAGCAAGTTTTTTAATCTTGTATTAAAATTTTGTTCATTATATTTTAGAGTTTAGTAAAAATTTTTAATAAAAATTTGAATTGTATATAAATTAAAAATAGAATATATAATATTACAAATTTTTAAGTATACTCTCAACATTAACTGAGAATTTTAATACATAAATAAAAATT